>CAXIVR010000011.1:41839421-41864421 GCA_964035755.1 Teleogryllus oceanicus | reverse complement strand
CTCACAAATAATTATTGTTGAATGTAAAATGGACTCTCTATCTACTAGGGAATATCTCGCTCGAACCACCTTAAGACAGATTTAACTACATAACAGCCCTGGCTGTCTCTAGCATGAAATTAATTAGGTTTGTTAACTGAAAATTGAGTACAGTGACATGATTGATTGACTTGAGGTTCAGGGACCCTAACAGCCAGTAGTGAATTCTCAGATACACCGCGTATACCGCTGTTTTACCAAGTAATTCAAAGTATATAAGTAATGTTTTATAAGTTTGGTAATCCTCTAAAAAGTTATTGAGGTTTTGAAAGTTTTAAAACAGATGCGAAAAAATAACTCTGTTTTACTACCGAGAGCCAGTCAAGCCTTCTGCTCTATGAAGTGCGGTAGAGTGAGAAATTTCTAACAGTTCCTAATGCTGTCCAGGGAATTTGGTAGCGCTGGCAAAGGCACCGCATGCCAGCTCTGGGGGAGGATGCACGTCTGGACGGTCGGTAGGTACCACAAAATATTGCGGTGAACAGTCGTCTGGATCTTTGTACGTTACGCTTCTCTCAAGTTTTTGTGAAAATGGAGTGTGTGAATTTTGCCGAAAAGTATTGGTTTGTGTAATTGTCTTATAGAACAATTATTAAGGACAGAATTTCAGAGTATTGGGATTTCAGAAAAACTCAAAATATAAGATGATGGTAGACGTAGCTTCCATAAAGTGCGGTATACTTTAAAATAATTTTCAGGATTCGCCGCTGCTAACAGCTGAGGGGATTGAGGCACAGGAGGAATCTAATGAGGAGAGCTCCTTTTGTGCTTTGTC
This sequence comes from Teleogryllus oceanicus, assembly GCA_964035755.1. Taxonomy (NCBI): domain Eukaryota; kingdom Metazoa; phylum Arthropoda; class Insecta; order Orthoptera; family Gryllidae; genus Teleogryllus; species Teleogryllus oceanicus. The sequence continues at coordinate 41,863,607 of CAXIVR010000011.1, read as the reverse complement.
CACCACAAACTAAACTCGGACCCCAGTGAAAGAAGATGGACGCACAAGCCTTTACACTGTTAGCCTTTGTTAGGATGCTTTTCAGACAATTTTCAAAAACCGTCAGGTCAACAAAGTCATTTTCATTCAAGGAACAGATACAAAATGAAGGATTGGCACCCCTTGAGTGGCTAATGGACAGTATGCTGAGGATTCGGAGGTGTAACAGCATATCGGGCTGTTGTAAGCAAGTTTGCAAGTTCCAACTCAATCCAAGCCGTGGATTTTTAAGGGCAAAAAAATCTTTCTTATGCCTTCCTTCGGAAGGGAAGTAAAGCCAGCTGTCCCATGTAGTAGATTTACTATATGTAAAGATCCTTAAGCCTAAAAGAAGCCTCTGAGATAAATTCAAATCACCTGTTTTGTTACCCAACACAATACCTCATTTCTCTGCTAGATAGTGAAAGGAGCATAGCGAAATTTGTGTGGTCAGACAGAAGTATGGGCCTGATCACTCCACTCTCACTACATAAAATAAGGCATTAACTAACTATGCTAGCTTTCTGTGAGGCAGTCAAAAATTTGATTTTAGAATTGGCAAAAGCAAAGCTGTAACTTTCTAATACAAATCAACTCGATTTCTATTGTATAATGAAAGAAAAAGTTCAGGTACAGGCCAAGTAAGCTAGGTACGGAGATGGAAATACATCATGCTTCCTACAGGTTTCCCTTGCCCCCAGTCATTGATAATAAATAAAAACTGGACCCAGGCCTGGAAATACCGTTAAGTGGCAAAAGTCAGATTAAATCTATGGCACTTCTGAGGTTTGAAGGACACAGCCTTACAGGCTTTACGGTAAAGAAACATACCCCCCCTCCTGTTATAAATCCTCATTAACAGAAGTTTTCATAACAACAATTATATTAGTACAATTACACCTCAAATACATAAAAAAATTAAAATAAATTATGGAGAATATCTTTAGAATTGATAAATTTTTGTAGGAACGGAAACTTTCTGCTAATGGATCAGCCACAGTGACTAACTCCAGCAGTTACATCATAGTGTGATTAGAAAGTACATTCCAGTTGTTTGCCCTGCGTTTGTTATTATGTTTTTTTTATTATTTATTTATTTATTATGTTATTTATTTATTGTTTATTATTTATGTTTTTTGTTATTATTATTATATTATATTTTTATTTATGGTTCAAATTGCATCAAAGTTAAATATAATTTCATTTACTTTTGTTCATTTTGATCCTTATGTTGTACTGTACTAACTGTTGATACTTATGATTTTAATGTCTTTTTGTTCACAAAATTAATTTAGAATTGAGATCCACCATCCTTAACGTGCAAATATAGTAAAGTGATCCGTAGTAGGGAAAAACAAATGTTTATTAATGTTGACAATTATTTAAAACAGAAGAATTCAGGAAAACCAGTGCAACGGATTGTGATAAAACAATGGAAGCAGTCGATGTAAGTTCAACAACTGTATTTGCAACAGTACAAGCTGCAAGCTGTTCAATTACAACTCCCAATTAAATGAGGATATGTCAATGCATTAGGTCAGTTAATAGCAGGGAAGCAAAATACAATGACTTCATGCAAAGTGCAACCCGCAGGAAAGTGCATTCATTTTATATGAAGAATTTTCTACCAACACTAAAAAGGATTCTTGCAACAGTGATCAGTGACAATTTAATTTAGGGCTAAACTAGCACTCAGCCCCATTGTGGGATTTATTGACACTATTGAGCTTGTAACTTTTGGTTCTTACAGTACAGCAGGAAAGCGTCACATTTGGCATCTGTCACCATAAGAGACTGTTCTTCAATCTTAATCTTGGTTGTACCCACAGCTATGTTCAAGTTGTGTAAATTCATAGATTTTTATGAAAATTTGACTTAAGCTGTATTTCCCCAATTTAATTAATAAAGTAATTTTTTGCAGCTAATTTTTTAACATTCTCGTACACATATGTATATACAGAGTAATATACATAGTAGAGAGAAAGTTATTACTCTGGAAAATCAATTTCAAGATTTCAATGGAAATTCATGTTTTGGGGTCCCCTGATACCTAAAAAGTATTTGTTTTTTCCCCCCCTTCAAAACGTCTGTCCATCCATCTGTCCATGAACACCAGTAGCACCTGGGGTGCAACTGGTGTTCTGTGTGAGGGGCTGCAATTATGAAAAATTTTCTGTAATAATTTGGAGGTTTTACATGAAGCCCATGGGACATTTTCAAAATTTTCTCAAAAATGGCTCCAAATTTTTCTTTAAATTTTTTAAGTACAGTGATACAGAGTATAGTACACTTATAAAGGTGGCATAGGTCCAATTTTCACCATTTTCTCTAAATTTATGAAAATTTAGAACATTTTTCGGCGTTTTTCTACTACAAAATGGAAGATAGATACTATTTTTCTTTCACTTTAAAATTTGTTCGCCATATTTAGTTCGTTCAGTACAGTCCTGTACATTGTTTTTGAAAATTTTAGTAGTTTTCATGCAATATTGCATGATATGTGCAATATTAAACAAAAACAAGATTATCTTGAAAACGACTCCAAATTTTTTCTTTAACCTTTTGGTAGGGATAGTGCTAATTATACTGTTTCATATGAGAAAGTTCATTTCGGGGTATTCTTTTATTTTTTTCAAAAATTACACAAAATATTATTTATATATATATATATATATATATATATATATATATATATATATATATATATATATATATATATATATATATACACATATTTTAATATCTTTCACAGACGTGCATGTTTCCAGCAATTTGTTAACACTATTGTATTTCTGAATGAGAGCTCTAAACGACTTCTAATGAAGTTTTTTGAAAACCCAAAAATTGTCTGTGAAAAAGAACTTCAAACTTTGCATCTATGGTAAAGCTTTAATGCCAGTTTCCAAAAAATTACTCCAAATTTTTCAATGAAAATTGCCACTTTGGGCAAGGTACATAAGCTGGGTATGATTTCTTTAAAATTCTTGAAATGATATATCAGTTCTGCTGTTTGGACACTGAAAAATTGAGAAAATTTCAAAAAAATTTTGTTTGCATGGCGATAGATGGCTGCTGGCAAAGGTATGTGGCAAGACTGAAAAGCTAGACCAGACCAAAGAAATTAGAAAACTAACTAGTTCAAGAAAGTCGTGCCATTCTGTAGCCCCACTAGTTTTAATTTGTACCATTTACTATTTTTTGCTGTCATATAGCCTCGGTAAAATTCAACTAGTTTTATAATTATCAATTGGACGTCCTTTTCGTAGTGTTTTCCTTCAGTCCTTTCCTCTTAACTGTGTTTAGAGTTCATTGTTCCTTAAAAAAGAACATTAGTTTCAGCCATTTTCCAGAAAATGAGGCTTATTGTAAAGTACCCCCCAAAATTAGAATATCTTGATGATCTACAGATCAACAAAACTAGATCTTCATCCTGATGTATTTATCTAGTTTCAGCTCAATAGCTTCTAATCTAACAGATCCATCCATCCAAATCAATTTTCAGGTACAAAAATTATCTATCTCCTCTCCACCTGCATCTTGGATCAGCACTAATATATCTTAATCCAGATGCAAGTGAAAGCTGAAACTGAGAAGTACCTTAAATATGGATATTGACACAAGGCACTGAACTGCTAAACTACCTTTACTAGATACCTACTTTTCAGAAAACAAATTGAAATCGCCAAGTAGGTCAGCTATCCGAATGCCGTTCCTTGTAGCTTTTGATGAATATGTGGGACCAATTCCTTTTTTCGTTGTGCCTAGTGACTGTTCACCTTTCTCTCTTTCTTGAAGACCGTCCACTTGCTGAAAAACAAAACACATACATTTAAAAAATAAATTAAGAAGCACACTAAATTCTTTTAATAAAAATACTTCAAATTTGCTTGCAACTTTGTGAATTGACTGGATAGTTTCTGTTTGTTGTTCTCTTATGCGTAGATATCAGTTGTGATTAATTAAAATGCAAAGTTGGGTACAGATCGAAGTAGTCTGCAATTCATGGCAACAGGTAAATGAAAAGCTTTTTCATTTTTGTGTTTCTAACAGTACACCTAAAGTGCTTCATCAAAAAAATTAAGTATTACAGATTTCAGATCCAGCACTGATAATGTTTTATTTAAAGAATTGCAAAAGTGTCTTCGTTGTGTGTGTGGATCAAACAGTGGCAGCTGCAGCAGGAAGGTTCAAGGGGCACTGTCCACCCAAATAATACACACCCATCTTTCTTTTCGTTTCATATATTATATGATGTTAAAGTAGTTGTTCGCCACGTTATTCTTCGATTTAACAATTCAAAAAGCCTGTCATTTCATGTCCTGTGTTTTCCTTCATTGGTTAGGGATGTTTAAGAACTGTGTCCTATTACAGTGTATCCTAATTGGGTGGTGACATAAACTCAATGCTTTGAAATGTAAAAATTGCAACATGGGACATGCAAATGGTGGCTGTCTGTGGACACAGCCCAGTTTTCTTGCAGGATATCCAGAGCTACCTATTGGACGAGTTTTTGAACTCTATCTCCAAATAAGTTTCCTCAGTTTTGCATACAGGGTGCAGGAGTGTACAAAACCTAATCCATGATGAAAGAATGTTTTTCACCATGACCTATTAAAAACACTATATTTATTCACTGTTTGCTTGCAGCTGGCTCACGAATTCCCATTCAAGAATTTTGTGCCCCCCATCAAAACTGTCTCTGGAGATGCCACTGGGATCAACTGTAAATATAAGAGTAAATAAATTGGTAGGTTTAGGCTGCAATGTGCAAGTGTTCAACTTTAACACATACACAACTTTAAACTACATTTCCTGTTAAGTTTGATTCATTGAATGCATGATAACTCAAGAAAGAACTTCATTAAGCTACATAAATGAAATTTTGCTCACAAATGCACTTCTATTATATGAACATTTATTAGAATCTTCTTTATTAGAATATCTGTGATCATTAGAATTAAAAAAAATTAAAATCAAGATTTAAAAACAATCATTTTCCCTTTTGCAGAAGTTAAAAATTCAGTGAGTGTTGTAAATCTGAGTTTACCAACAAATAAATGTAAAATTCAAATCATAATTCAACAACTGAAGAAAGTTATCATGTGATACCCTTTCTAGCGACAAAGGGTACAATATAATGTTTAACATTTTTCTCTATAATTCTTTCAGTAATTTTGTAATAATAAATGGTGCATTACAATGAACAATTAATCAACAATAATCACAAAAAGTCTTGTATCATAAGAATTTACAAATTTAAAGATAAAAATGTTGAATTTCACTAAAAATACACTAGGCAAAAGGTGTACCTCCCCCCTTAATCTAATGTTGTAGTATGACCGTCCATTACCCTGACACTACATGAAAAATGTTACATAGATAATTTCCATTTAATGTGTTTGGGGTGAGAAAATCGTGATCACTTGCGGAACCCTGCAATACGTGATTAATCATATGAACTAAACATTTCTCTATGTATATAAAAACATATTAGCGGACATATTCTTGCAACCACTTCCCATTCACCCTAAAATTTGCCAGATGATACAGATCAATATTTTTGAATGGGATGATAAAGTGAGAATCTCAATGAATGACACCGCATCAAGTGAAACGCGATGTGAAAACAAATAAAAATTGTTGCTAAGATTTTGTTACGCGATCAACAAGGTCATGTGGACTATCAGTTCATCGCCTGGCAAGACAATTTGGTGTTTTGCAAGATATAGAAAAAATTAATATTGATAAGGGCATGTAAATCATCCAACCACAGAAAAGGGCCATAAAAAAAGCATTGTCTTAACAAAAACTACCCAAGCTGGGAATTATCTACCACGTTACAGTTAATTGCAGGAGCGGAGATGTAGGAGAGTTTGTAGTTTACAACTACCACACGAAAATTAAACAAAACAATGCAAATTTTACATAGTATATTCTGATAAAAACAGAAAATAAATGCTAATGATTTAGAGACCGCTCACACAAGTGTGACAGGAAGAAAATCTGGTAATGTAGAAGGAATGATTTTGGATGGTGTCAAATGACAGCTGAACGCAACTTCGGCCTACTTAATTTTGAGACAACCTAAGAAATATGAAGATGCTGCCCTATGAGTTGACCAAAAAGAAAGATGCATGATATATGTGAACATGGAGAGGGTAGAGACAAAAAATATGATTTTAAGGAAAAGAGAGACTCACCTGATGAAAGTCAAATACCAAATGTGCTCTGTCTGAGATGAGCAACCTGTCCTCCCAACTCGTCAGGCCCTTCTTCTCATTCTTCTCGAGCTCTTCAAAAAGACCAGGGAGATGCACCACCACTCCATTGCCTGCAACATTCACAAGATCACTCTTACAAACTACAGTTTTGCTGGAACAGGGTTGCAAAAAAAAAAGTACCTGGGGGGTATTTGCGAATATTACATTTTAATTATAGTTCATATAAAATACTGGTTACCATCATCCCAACAGTGAAACTGAAATATTTTCAGTACTCACACACGCGTGTATGTGTGTTTGTATGGTGTATATCATAGTGTGTGTCAATCATACTGGGACTAAGTCGGGCCATTTCAAACAAAGAATATTCTTTTTCATAATTGAATTCGAATTAAATGAAACAAAAAGTAAAATACAGTAAACCTTTGTTAACATGAACTCACTTAACATGAATCTCACCATAACAAGAACAATATTTCGGTCCCGGCAAGGGATTACGGTAATAAGGACATTTATAATTTTCAGATAACACAAACTCTGATAATTTTGGTTTCTTGGAATACTTTAGTATTGAAACTTACTTCTTAACAATAATGTCAAATCACTTTTCCGGGAGGTTTGAAATTAAAATTTTGCAACATCAGATTTCTTCAAATTAAAATCCTTGACAATTTATTTCGCATTGACACTATTTATTTTGTAATGGAATGATGTATTAGGCCCTAAAGAAAAATACTCAATGGCTTAACAAAAAAAGGTTAGTTTTCAATGACAGAAGGACATTGGCACCAATAACACTGTTTTAAAAATGGGATTAGGGGTGCCACCAAACTCCATAAACACTCCATTTTCGAGCCTTTTTCACTACTTTTTAGAAAATAACAACAAAAATTAATTCATGATATTTTTATCAACGGATTTTTGGCTGAGGTGGTGCCCACATTATCCTGCAACAATTTTATGATCATCAAACATTATTTATTTTATTTAGTGTACCACATTAGTCCCAATTTGGCCAATTTTATTTCAAAACCATAGAAATAGTCACTATTTAAATGGCCTAACTTTATAAATTTTTATCCAAAAGATTGCGACTACATCAAGAAGTGACACTAGTGGGAGGACTGAGAATGACTAAAAAAAGACGTGCCGAATTCCATCTTGGAGATACTACCCTCAGTTAGAAAAACCCGAGTATAAAATAGGTAACAAAAATTATCAAATTAGGTATGAAAACTGACGTAGAACTAAAACATTAGTCATGAAAAGTTATGTTCCTGACATTAGAACTGATCACAAAGGATTAAGATAGGAATTCTTTTTTTATTATTTATAAAAGTCATGCATTTTTACATTTATGGAAGTGACAACAAGAATATTATTTTATTCGTGTTTATTTCTTTTCATTTCATTAACTCTTTCACACTTTTCATTCTCAACGGTGACGGATAAGTGCATGGTGATCGGAGACGGGCGTGAAACATTCTCTCTATAGTGACTTGCAGAGATCCTTATGAATGGCATGTTGGGTAAGAGATTTCGATGCCTAGTCAATTTCGTGTTTGTTCAGGGAAAATTCATGTTTCAGGAAATTCGGAAAAGAACAGTCGACTCCGGTTATAGTGAACTTTTGGGGACTCTAACTGAGGGTTCACTATAACAGGAGTCTACTGTATTAGGTTTCGATATAACAAATTTAAGAAATGAGTAATTAAAATTTGATAATTCTTCAAAATTACTTGTTTTAGGCAGTTTTAGACAGAAAACTATTAAAATAAGCAGCAACCGTTCTTTTAGGACACATTAGGTACAAGTAGATGCTTTCAGTAGTTTTTATTTCGGTAGCTAGTTTTTCGTGATTTGTAAACATCTGCAATTATTTTCCACAACCTTCAAAAGGAACTAAATAGGAATTTGTCCTAAAATCCGAAGTCTACTAATAACATACGAGATGCTCTCGGTAGCGGGATGGCGCACGACGGATATCGCGTGCTTCCTGTCGCCTACGTAGAACTCTACGTGCTTTGTTCAGCGAAATATCAAGTAACGCCAAGCCTGACAATGAAATAAGCAATCGCGCGTCGTCGCCGCCGGTTATAGCCCACGCAGGATATGGCCTTTGTTTCCGCAATAAAACTGAATGGCATAAGGTCATCCGTAAGGTGCCCATTCTAGGTCCGCCACCTTCAACCCAGGGGAGACTTCTTCGATTATCACCTTTGACGACTTTTGTTTTTTAAAAAATTACACAAAGGTAATTTTTTCAATCTCTCACACGTTAATACGCACATTGCAATGAATTTGTATACATTATTGCATTTGTGAGTGGAAGTGCTTCAAATGTCTTCAAATTATGGTTTTGCGAAAACTCAACAGAATCTTGTGAAAAAGAGCTTCAAATTTCGCATTTATCGTAACGCTTAACGCAATTTTCTTAAAAACCACTTCAAATTTTTCAATGAAAATTGCTATTTAGGATGAGGTTTTAGCATTCTTTAATATTCTTAAATAAATATTTGGATTCTACTACTTGGAAATTAAAAAGTTGAGAATTTTTTTTAATGTATTTGGGCGGTGTTAACTGGCAGCTGGCAAGGAGGAGGGGCAAGACTGTACAGTACCAGTCCACAAAAAGGAAATTCGAAAACTTTACTACGAGAAAGTCTGTGCCATTCTGTAGCACCTCTAGTTTACTTTCTCGTATACATACGTATATACATTGTAGAGAGAAAAATATGTAATACTGCGGAAAATCGATTTCGAGATTTCAACGGAAATGCACGTTTTGTGGTCCCCTGATAACGATTTTTTTTTCTTTCTTTTTTTTCCCTTCTTCAAAAACGTCCGTCTGTCCGACAACACTACTAGCGTCTAAACCATACGTTGGATTGTCTCAAAATTGAAGAAACCGCAATCCATCCGGCTCTAGTTGGAAGCTTTGAAATTTAGAAAAAAATCTTTGGAGGTACTTTACATGAAGCCCCCCGGGCATTTTCAAAATTTACTCAAAAAGGCTCCAAATTTTTCCTTTAAATTTCTTGTAAGAATACAGTAAAATACGCTTACAACTGCGGCGTAAGTCCGATTTTCGCAATTAATTCAGAATTTTCAAAACTTGCCAAAGTTTGAATTTTTTCTGCGTCTTTCTACAACTACAAAATTGAAGATAGAGATTTTTCCCCTCAAATGAAATTTGTTGTCCATAACTAGTTCTTTCATTAAGGTCATGTAGATTTTTTTGTTGGAAATTTTAGTCGTTTTCGTCCATCAGTGCGTGTAATATTTGCAATTTAAAAAAATAACACAAACAAGATTTTCTAAGAAACTGCTCCAAACTTTTTCTTTGAATTTTTGGTAGGGTTGGTGCCAAACGAACCCTATACGATGGCATAAACGCCATATTGCTCTATTCTTTTGTTTTTTCAAAAATTGCATGTTTTTTACTTGTCTTTCACGTCGGTAATATTTACATTAAAGGCGATTTCTTTAAGTTATTATATTTATGAGTACATGTGCTTTAAATAATGTTATATAAAGTTTCTCGTAAATCAATAGTATTTTTTATTAAAATAAAACAATACAAAATTCCACAAACATAAAATTCCGCATTTTCAGAAACGCTCAAACGCCATTTTCTCAAAAATGGCTCCAAATTTTTTCTTCAAACTTTTCAAACGGATAGTGGTAATGACACTGTTTAATGTGATGTAAAGTTCCTTTTGGCGTATTCTTTTCTTTTTTTTTTAATAATTACACAAATGTAATTTTTTTCGATATCTCTCACGGCGTTAAATTGCACAATTCTATCGATTTGTATACATTATTGCATTTGTGAGTGGAAGTTCTTCAAATTACTTCAAATGAAGTTTTTCAAAGCCTAAATAATTCTTGTGAAAATGAGCTTCAAATTTCGAATTTACATAGTAACGCTTAACGACATTTTCTTAACGACGACTCCAAATTTTTCAATGAAAATTGCCATTTAGGACAAGGTTTTAGCCTTCTTTAATATTCTTAAAATAATATACTACCATTTAGAAATAGGAAAGTTGAGAAAATTTCCAAAAATGTACTTTGGGCGGCGATAGATGGCAGTAGGCAAGAAGGAGGGGCAAGACTGTACAGTACCAGTCCACACCAAGAAAATTAGGAAACTTCACTACGAGAAAGTCCGTGCCATTCCGTAGCAGCAAGATTTCTTCTACATTTCAAAATCTCCGTTAATTAAATTTATTAATATTTCCATGCGTAAGCATCACGCACCGAGAAAAGCAGCACAAAGCGCCGCGAATGTATAGAATTAATTAAAAATTAACCAGTAATAATACATTCATCTTAGTTGTATTAAATTGCCATTCTTGGGCGGTACTTTTAGGCATATTGAAGATAGTTTCACTTCGTCGGATTTGTACTGATGTAGTACTTTTAAATTAATTAATTTTCGCGCATAATGCGAAATTTGTAATGAGTTTTACAAGTGGTGGTTGAGATGTATTTATATATTGACAGAAATTGTGGAAATATAATTTTACGTAACCGTTACCAACGTGAGAAAGTACATGCTGTGTAGCGTCACTAGTTTCTTTAAGGCCAGTTGTACAACTAAAAAGAAGATAATTGTTATTCTATGGTTAGAGGAAAAATCTGGATGAACATAGTCATATAGCGCTAACATACGGTATAAACCCGAGATCAACTATTCCACTATTTTTACAGAGATATTATTATTATTTTTATTATTATTATTATTATTATTATTATTATTATTATTATTAATAATAATAATAATCATCATCATCATTATTATCGGAGAATAATCTCAAAGTTAAAGAAGAAACCAAATCCCAGCAAGCTGAGGATTTGTACCCGGTCTTGGCGGTCCTAAGGCCTACTCAGGCTTCTTTTCAAATGAGTACCAGTTTACAATTGAGTTCAAATGAGTACTGGTTTTACTAACAGTAAATATTGGTTAAAACATCCGGTTGAAGCAAGACACTTGTCACGCCATCTTCATCCACTTCGGAAGTCATTATACGAACATTAGAAATACCCGTAATGTGAACTTATCGAGGATCATGAAAGTGAATAATAACCGGAAGAAGCTGAAATTCTTAACATCTTAGCATCCTCTAAACTTAAGCAGGTTAAACCTGCAGTACTAAAACTGCAAAAACTGAAGAAACCAATGTGAGATGGGTTTAGCAATGATTTTGGGATTATGATGAATTACTGATCGAAATGAATTTATCGTCACGAAAAATAAGGAAGTTTCGTTCCAGGACAGATCTACATATAGAATACAATATAACACTGTACGACGATGTTTATACATTATTCTTACAACTGGCATCTGATTAACTGTCTGACGTAATGCCTCAAGGAAATAGGAGTTACCTTTAATAGGATTCTATTAAGACTTCTTAACTACATACAACTGATTGGTAAGTAACGCACTTTATGTATTCATGGAAAAAACAAATGAATTTCTTCCACGCTTAATTTATTCTCGAGCTTCTTCCATGCAATGACACATGAGGCGAACATGTAGAAAAATCTTCAAGAGATACCGTCTCGTCCGGTAGTGTTTTTTTCTCTGCACGGAAGAACAGTATCTTCACTCGAAGAGGAAGTCTCTATGACAGTGTCATCGCCACAAAAAGCGCTGTTATCTCAGACGCATCGAAGTCACCACCAGAAGAACGCGTTTCACTTGTAATTTCCAGTGGAATGGAACCTTATTAGTAATGAGAGTAAATTGTCCAACATGAGCCATGTTGTGGAAACAGACGTTTCTCGCCCATCTGGTAGTTCTTTAAAAAAGGTGGTGTATATTTCTTACTTTCTCGCTACCGCTTACGTAATAGCCAGAAAGTTATGTAATGCTGCGGTAATAAAAAGCGAATTTCCGGGAAGAAAATCTATTGCCGGGCCCCGTTAACGAAAATGTGGATAAATTCAGTTTCTAAAGAAAAAATCATCTAACACGTGGTGTAGCCAGAATCTGTTTTTGGTTAAAATTGACGGCAAAACGTTTGTCCATTCCCAAAATCGATCTGATTGATGTCGCGGCCCCTGGAATTTGAAACCGAAATTTTAATTTTGAAAGTTACTTTACATGAAGCCTCTGGGACATTTCCAAAACTTTCAAAATATAGCTCCAGGGTTTTTGATTTAACTTGGTTATTGAGTAGTGCGAAGGACGTATAAAAAGATGGTGCATGTCTCATGTTCGTTAAAAATCTTGATTTTTCGAAAATTTGAGGATTTTTCGCGTGAAATAGGCATTTTTTTATTTTGGTTACTTTTCTTTTCTTAAAAAAAGGCACCAACAATTTTGATTAAATTTTGACCTCGTATAGCGTGTAGGACGCTTAAGAGAATAGTGCAGGTCTCCTTTTCGTTGAAAATTCTGAGTTTTGAAAACTGGAAAAATTCAATTGTTTTTTCGGCGTCTTCCTACAAGTACAATTATGAAGATAACATTTTTCTACATGAAATGTGTGCATCAAAAACAACTTCAAGCAATGTCGTGTTCAATTTTTCGAAAATATTAATATTCTTTGCGACATTTTTAATTTTTTTCTTAAAAAAGGCCCAAAATACGATTAAATTTGGACCTTAGGTAGTGTAAAGGAGATTTAAAGGAATTGTGCAGGTCTCATGTTCGGTGAAATGCTTCATTTTTCGATTTTTTTTTAAATTAAACTTTTTGGCGCCTTTCTACAATTACAATTGTGAAGATACAAATTATTTTCTTAATGAAATGTGTTCATCAAAAACAGTTCTTCAAATAAGGTCATGTTGAATTTTTCGCCCGCTTGGAATTTCCTGCGCTTCCTGAACATAATACGAGGGGCGATTCCAGGCAGTTGGATGCTACGTAAGTTAGAATTTATACATAATCTCACATTCTTTGATAGTTTCTTACATTCGAGATTTTGTTAAACGTTTGCAAAGTAATATTTTAGAAATTATATAAAACCAATTTCATAATCCAAATTTTTTGCTTGTATTGCGAGGAATATATTTGCATTTTCAATGTATTGATGTATTTTCTATTATGCAATCCGCAAACCTTAATTAAAATTAGCCCAATAAGTCTTCTTTCTTAAAAATTTGATTCAAATGTAATCTTTAAAAAAAAATGCTAGCCTTCAGAGAATATCAGATTAGAATGCAACAAAGGCATTTCGCGCTGCGAGACGGCAGCTGAATGTCTGCGAATTACCTCACATTGTTGGGATGCTGCATGAAAAGCAGTTATAATTGTCAAATGTATGTTGAAATTTGCTTGAAAATATTTAATTTTGGCAAAAAATGTACGATTTATAACGAGTTTTACAAAAACTGATGACTGTATTGTGTTAATTCGGAGAGAAATGTATGTATCAATAGTATTACTTAACCATTACTAAGAGCGAGAGTGTATTTGCTGTTTTAGCACCACTAGTTTTGAAAAAACAAAAACAAAAAACGAGTAGTTTGGTGCAATTTGTGTTCCATCTTAATGCAACTTATAAAATAGTGGGGCATCAGAATGACACAGACTTTCTCGTACTAGTTAAGTTTTCTAATTCCTTTGGTCTGGGCTAGTTTTTCGGCCTCGCCCCATCCTCTTGCCAGATATCATCCATCACCGCCGAAAGTACTTTTTTTTAAAAATTTCTGTTTTTTCGGTTTTCTTTTAGTGGATCCCAAATATTACTTTTAAAGTTTTACTTTTTTAGTTTTACAGAAATCGAAGTAAGAAATAGAAGGAAAGTAAATACTCGTCACAAATGGAAATTGTCACTGAACATTTTGGAGCAGTTTTAAGCGTTAAATGCGAAATTTGAAGATTTTTACAGAAAAATTTTGTATTTTCGAAAAACTTAATTGGAAATCACTTGAAACACTTCTACTCTCAATGGCGGCGGGGATGCTGTAGCGGTTAGCGTAACGGACTACTATACCCAAGTTCGCGGGTTCAAACCCGATCGAAGCCGTGGATTTTAAAGGGCGAAAAAAAATCCTTCGTACGCCTTCCTTCGGACGGCTGTCCCATGTTAGTACATTCACTGCATGTAAAAGATCCGCAAGCCTAAATGATGCCTCTGAGTTAAATTCAAATCGCCTGTTTCGTCGCCCAAGTAATACCTTCTTTCTACCATGATTGGTGAAAGGAGTGTAACGACGGTTAAGACGGAAGAGCAGGCCTCATGGCCTGAGCCTCGCCACGTAAAATAAGGCAAATTCAATTCAATGGTGGTAATTATGTATACAAAACGCGGGAGCTGTGGGTATTACCGGCGTGAGATATGTTTAAAAAAATACTTCTGAGTCATCTTATTCTGTGCATCCTCTATCCGTATAAAAAGTATGAAGACAAAATCTGAAGCAGTGTCTGAGAAAATGCCGTTCCGGAAAATTCGAAATTCTGAGCTCATTTTCACAGAAAATGTTTGAGCTTTCGAGAAATTTTCTTAATGTGACACCATTTGACGCACATATACTTACAAATGCAATAATGAAGACAACTCGGCGTTAATGTAAATATTATCGACCTGAGAGAGAGAGGAAAATTACAAATGTGTATTGAAAAAAAACAGCAAAATGGCGTTTTTGTCATCTGTCACAGTACATTTAGAACTATCACTACCAAAACTACAAAGAAAAGAAACTGGTGTGGATTTTGAGAAATTCTTGTTTTTAAATTTTTTAATAATGCACTATTTCACGGAGTATTGCGCGAAAACTAGTAAAAGTTTCAAAAAATGTACATGACCTCAATGAAAGAACTCATTATGGAGAAAAAATTTCATTTGAAGGAAAAATCTATATCTTCAATTTTGTAGTTGGAGGAAGCCGCCGAAAAAATTTCAAACTTTTGCAGTTTACGAAAATTCAGAGTTAACAGTGAAAAATGAACCTAAACTATGTTTTCCCTCTATTCTTTCAAAAAATTTTAAGAAGAAAATTTTAGCCATTTCTGAGAATATTTTGAAATGTTCCAGGGCTTTATGAAAAATACCCCGTTCCAGGAGCTTTATGAAAAATACCCCCAGAATGTTTTTCAAAACAGCAGAGCGTCAAGTCGAGCCAAATCCACCAGGGATTATCCATTTTGCTTTTGCAGCAGCTTGTCTTAGCAAAGCCATGATTCAGTATGCATACCAGTAAAATTGAAAATAAACAAGTTATTTATTCCATTGATTTAATTTTTATGTTTCCACTTAGGTGAAGCCATCATTTCTTGACATTCCAATTATAAAAGCAAAGATAGAATTATTTTGCATCAATAGCGAGTTCACTGATTATTTAACAAGCAAGTAGGTCCCCTCTGGTCTATACCAAATATCATCTAATGGTACCTGAAAAGGTCATCTTGTAAACCATCAAAGCAGTAAAGATCGTACATATCAAGATGGTAATATCAGATCAGCATTAAAATTACTATAACAAAAAAACTACCAATTTCTTAATCTCCTTTCCTACTAAAAAGGTAACGATATTCAAGTCTCAAAGTAAACAAAGATTAGGCAAAGGTGTGTACGGCCCTCCTAATTTGATCAGACATTCCACTATTCTATGTCTTAAGTTAAACTAATTTCCTGCAACCAATTACCTGGCAGTTCAACTATAACACCAAAGAATCTGCAGTTTGAGACGCTAGTGTTAGGACAAGCGGATGCAAAGGGTGAAAGAAGTACCAGTAAACTTTTTGAAAAAGAAAAGAAAGAAGGAAAGAAAAACGATTAAAGAGTTTTCACAAGATACAATTCTAAATTAGATCCTGAACATGAAGAAATAGTAGAACTGAATATACAAGTTCATGTCCTTTTCAATATCTTATAAACAGAGAAAAATAAATCACTTGAATGTGGCTACTTCCAAGTGCCACAGAAGTGTTCAGTGAGGCTAACATGCTACAAAGGATAAGAAAATTCTACTTTTTAAACTTTGATAGGGCTATGGATTAAGCAACATTAAGAATTTTACATCAGCCATAAAAGGTATGTCATTTTGTTATAGAATAACTACACCAACATTTTTTTATATATATAAGAAAAGGGTTGAAGTCTAGAACACGGTACAACCTAAGGAAGTCGTTTAAACCGGCACTTCGCGTCACTCCGGCAAGGGGGAAATCCACGGTAGAGGGGGCGAGGGGTGGTTAGGCGAATATAAGGGGAGGCAATTTCACCCTAGTATCTTGCCAGAGCTCGATTACTAAATACTGCTTCGATCATGGTGGTATGCCTTTTATGATAAAGCTGCTTTTCTCATGACGTGGTTGCAACTGTGAATTATTGAGGCTTTCTTGCGAAGTGCTTTCTTATAAAAGTGAATTGGTAATTATGCGGTGGATAGACTCAAGGATGTTTATAGTAACTCGCAGTGCGAAGGCCGACAGCCTTTCGTGACTTGGATCCGGGCAAGCGAAGCGAGAAAATTTGCCTTTTGAAAGTAATCTGGGCATTAAAATGCGGTGGAGACAAAGTGAATGATGGGCGAGCCATGAAAATCACCTATATGTAAGTTGATTTTTTTATTTCTAATCAGAGAATTTCTCTCTATCAGAGCGCTTAGCGTAATTTGAGGGCGGGCTTATGGAGACTCCCCTCCTCTGCCCCCTCGCTTCCCTAAGGGTGTACTGTTTTCCGAACTGTAACAAAAAATCTGGGGTTTAGAATACTTTAGATCGTAGTACTACCATTTGCATTTTTAGATACAAAGAAATTTTCAGTTCAGGATGAGTAAAACCAATAAATATTACAAAATATTCAAGAGTAACAAAACTCTTGTCGGCTAAATTTCACCCAGCCTCCCAAAACACTCCCTTCTTCCTAAGTAAAAACAACTAACTACAATGTTTTACTGATTTTTAAAATTATTCCAAATAAAATAACAAAATATTGTGTATCAAAATATTCATTAAAAATTGAATTTAATCACAAAAACCATGCATACAAGTATAAAAACAATAGTACAATACAAAAAAAACTGACAATAAAATACAAACTTCATTTACTAAATTGACAATTCCAATTTCGGCTGAAGTGTAGAACACGGTACAAAATAAGGAAGTCGTTGAAACCGGCACTTCGCACCACTCCGGCGAAGAAGAATTGTGGAGGGTGATTTTGGGATTGTGAGGGGAACCTTTCAGTGGGGAGGGGTAGTGAACAATATACATAACTTAGAATTGTTTTATAAAAAGCAATGAGTGAGCGATTTAAATAATTTGTAAAAAAAAATAAAAAAAAAAAAACACTACTGAAATAATTTTAATGGTTCGTAATTGGTCAAGAAGGTGACGTCATAAATTTCATCCTTGTATCTTGTTAGAGCTCTATTGCGAAACAGTGCTGCTATCGTGATTGTGTGCCTTTGATTTTGTGTGTCGGGGTAGCTGTCGAACTGCTTAGCTACGTTGCTGTCCTATAGTTATGTCTTTGGCGTTCTTCGGATTCTTTGAAATGTGTGTTTTTGAGTGTTGAATGTCTATGCTACCGTAGTGAGAATAAATGTTTTTTTAACACGTTGCACCAAAAGGGGTGTTTGGCTGTAATTGAATGGGTGCAAGATGGTCTGATTGCAAAGGATATATCTGACCTACGTGTAAGTGTCCGATAAGTTTGGCCAAGTGAAAGGAGTTGAGTATTTGTTTCGAGTGGATGTGCAGCAAGAAAGGGGTTGATGAGGGTAGATTCAGCGAGCCTGCCTCGTCGCTGCGCAATTGGCCAGTTCGACAGTTACCTGGCTGAATATTTTTGGAGACGTCCTCAAGGGGGAAAAAAACAATTTAGAGGTTTTTGTCATTCCTTGAGGGTGTCTCCAAACTTTACAAGCCTTGAAAATCGCCTATCGGTAAGTTTTATTCATTTCTATAAGAGCACTTGCAATTTGAGGGAGGGCATAAGGAGACACTCCTCTCCACTTCCTCTGCCCCCCTCCTTCCTCCACGCCAAACCGCTTTAGTAAGGTTGTACTGTGTTCCCTACTTTAACCCCAATTTCATCATAACAGTCCCAGCATGACCACTGACTGGAACTCTGGCCAGGAAGTCCTAGAAAAGTAGCAGATTTTCAATGTACATAACAGCTAGCTGCTCCAATAGGTTAGTTTCTCCAATCACTATCAATATATTTCAGGGAAGAACCCTCACAAAAGAGCAACGGACAGTGCATGATCTTTCCTTTCCCATCCTTGCACTCACTTCTACACAGACTTACACTCACATGGACTCTACAACTCCCAACTCCTGACAGGCAGGGCTGTTTTAACAGCATTGGGGACCCTGTATTCTTACATTCACCAAGCCCCCCCCCCAATTCCGATGCTGACATATAAAGAATTAATTCACATTATATTTTATATTTCAGTTTAATATTATTGAAACAAAAACAATTAAGCATATATGTAGAAGAAAGTAAATGTACATGTATAAATAAGGAAGAATAACAGATTTATATCTGCAAAGAAAAAGTCTACAAAATAAATAGTTTTAATTTTTTATTGATTTGTACAATATAAAATTGAAATGCATCAACCAGCAACATTCCATATTATAAATATTATTCAACGATGTGCAACACCACTCCATTTTGCCAATTTTTTATTTATGCCAAGTTTAGTCATAAATCACTTTTTATAATTTTTTTTATATTTATTTATTT
This sequence comes from Teleogryllus oceanicus, assembly GCA_964035755.1. Lineage (NCBI taxonomy): Eukaryota > Metazoa > Arthropoda > Insecta > Orthoptera > Gryllidae > Teleogryllus > Teleogryllus oceanicus. The sequence continues at coordinate 41,844,709 of CAXIVR010000011.1, read as the reverse complement.
ATGTTTTGAAAAATTTAGTATTAAATATTTTTTTACGAACTAGCAGGGGCCCTTGAAGATTGAGGGCCCTGGGCCCAGGCATTAACACGGCTCTGCCGTAAGGAGCCTGTTCACAAGCTTAAAGCTGGTTCAGGTTGTGACACTGACCTGGTGAGGGAAATTCCCAACAAGGCATGTAGGTCAGCACCAGATCTCATCATCCAGCAGGAGAAGAACACTGCCTTCTCCCGGGATAAATCGATGACTACACTAATAGGACTAATGGGCATAGCAGATGACACGCCTAGACAGATCTATCACTCAAACAAGTAAACTGCAAACAAACTTGCTTTGCAACTTTGCTACATGGTACACATTTGTTACTGAATTACCCAAACATAAGAGTATTAATATAACTTAGTTACTGGTAACGATTACAAGTTTGAAATTTGAAATCAGGAGAGGGATATTATTATTTGGATGAATCACATCTATACTAACTGAATGCACTTTAATTTGATTATTCATGTGATGTAAATCATTATATGAACTAAATTTAAAAAGTAGTAATTGCAATAAAACAAAAAAATTCCCACTGGGTGTATTTTTTTAACAACAATTTATTTCAACTCTGGATTCACAAGAACATTCTACAAAATGGCATTAAAAAAACGTACCTATTAAATTAATTAATCACGCATCACCACTCTAAATACATTAGCTTCTAGCTTTTAATGAAAGGAAAAGATTCCTCTTATCTCTTTATCACTTCACATAGATCTAGATGTTGGTATCAACTTCAATCAAAGGAAATCCCTGCTTTTTCGAATATATTTAACAAGTTTTCCCTTTCCATACAAAACTACATTCAACGTGTGGGTCTGGGCTGGGCATGGTAGCATTCCAATGCAAGCGAAGTGAGACAAATATCGCAATTGCAGGTAGCCTGCGCAGAGCACAGCCACCTCCCATCTCAACACAACATTCGGCCTTTCAGAGGAAAATCTCTGAAGTCTAGGTACAGCTCCTCATCAAGAGGTAGAACAAACATGCTATCTGAAGATGGCAATCCAAGTAGAAGTGTTAAAATAGTTTTCCTTCAATAAATAAATACTTTTCCAACATGTTCAATCAATATTTAAGCGAAACACTTAAAAATATATTTAAAAATTGCTACTCACCGATTATTGACTTGCATTTGGGATTGATAATACCACTTGGCAACAAATGGAAATCATACTCCCTGTCTTCAACCACAACAGTATGACCAGCATTATTTCCACCCTACAAAACAATTTTCAATATACAGAATGAATTTTATAAATTGAAATATCCTCCTCAGATCTCAAATACTGAACTGAAAAGTATGATGCAAACACTAAATGATATTTATACATTTCGATACTATGTTTATTATCACAGTGAAACTATTATACATTGAATCTTCCTAGGTAACACAACGCAATATAATTTTACGTAATACAATCTGTTCAACAACTCCAGTCATAAAACGAATGGTTCAAGTAATTGTTCATAGTTTTAAAACATAAAATGCAAAAAATTAATCACACGTTATCAAAGAATAAATCCTGAGGTACAATTGTAAATGTGCATTCGGCATAGGGAAATCTCACCTGGCAACGACACACTATATCCGCATCCGTAGCTAACATATCAACTACTTTTCCTTTTCCTTCATCACCCCATTGTGCACCTAATACGACTGTCACTTTACAATTACTTTCTCTTCGAGCCCTTTTAGGTCGTGTCAACATTGCCTGCCCGTTCACTGCCTGCCGATCCACTTCCATTTTCACGTGATCGCAAACGCAGCGCAATCACATTCTTCAACCACGTTTCCTCTCAGATCGCTCGCCTCGCCACTCGCCTCCCCTTCAGGTTCGACTCGTTCACGACCGACTCTCTGAACGCAAAGAAAAGTGATTCACAGTGATGACCGACAATTTAGTGATCGTGCATTTCCACCATAGTGTACGGTATATCTTACACCGTGATTACTACACGATGTAAGATAATATTTCTTACACGTAACTATCAAGGAAAAATAGTCTTCCGTGCCATTACCATAATGTTAAAAACCAGCTTGGTGTAGCGTTGTGGTCTTTCATACTTTAAACAATATAGAATGTTTTTAGTTCAGGCTGTTCCCTTGTCACAAGCGTGTAGAAAACGGTTCATTTCGACATTTTAGCCTCGCCATCCCAGGATAACCATATTATTCGTATATTGTAATATAACTGTGCTACCAATGTATGTACTTGTACTTGTGCTTTATGTGCTGTCACTGCCAGTAGAGATGGACAGAACGGCGTCACAACTTTTGGCGGGAAAGTGTTGGTAGTATGTTTTTGCAGTGCACAAGGGTTTTCTTGAGCACAGTAAGTTATGAGATATTTTGTGCAGTTGGTAAGGCTTGTTTTGTGTCACGTTGGTTATTTATAGTGCTATTTGCTTTCTTTCGGTTTCAGTTTCTGGCTGCGCATCTCTTTCACAAATTAAATTTGTGAATTTTGAGTTAAGCACCACTGTTCTCTCGTAAATATTTATCCATCAACAGGCTACTTTTTCATTTCGATAATAATTCGGAGCAAGGGCGTATCCACGGGGGGGTATATTTTGTAGTGGTGAATTTATGTTTCATGATTTCATTCGACTTGGCGAAGTAATAAAAATTGTGGAAAGTGTATCGTTCTGACAGAACTTTGAATGAAGAAGAACGAAGTTTTTCAGCCCTACGTCAGCTGAAATCGTGGCTCAGAAGCTACACGACCCAAGATCGTGGGACTTGCGTAAATGCATTTGCATCAAGTTATTCCATGGTTAACTGAAATGTTTTTAGATAGCTTCGCGAAGTTAAAAAATCGACTAACAGAATTACTTAGCTTTAGCATTTATAAATATAATCTGACATCTGAACATAAAAATGTGATTCTCTGTTAAAGCCTTGTTGAACATTTGCCCCCCCCCCTTCCCCCACACTTTCTGGATCTGCCCTTGATTCGGAGAAAATGTTGATGTTAAAGATGACGCTAAAATACAATATTATAATAAAATGAAATCTACAGATTTGGATCTACGAGCCCTTCCTTCCAATATGCAAAGGTCCAGCGAAACGAATTTCCCTGTGTGGGTCTGAGTAGAAGGGACTACTTTCATTTTTTTCTGAACTGTTGGATTTTTAAATATTAATTTGTGAATATTGTGATAAGATTATCTGTTATAACCGGCACAACAACTGAATTGAAGATACATACCGTGTGAATACAATACTGAAAACAGCTCCAAACGAGAGAACAACACATACATTCACCATGCAGCGCAAAGCAAGTTCTACCATCGGAGTCAAGGAATAACTTGTAACAACTTCCAAACTATTCCGGTAGATGTCGGTATATGAGTAATTTTTAAATTCTCTATACTTCTAAATATTATTTTCCTAAGGATGAGCCAAAGTGACAGCTTGTGCTGGCAACATAACTGAAGGTTCTGTGGTCGTTGTGCCCTTGAGCCCATTAGACTCCCTTCCCGCATTCGTTCGTTTGCAGTTGGCTAACTTGTAAATGGCTTCTACACTTTCTTTTGTTGTGTCCTTGTCCGCCAAAAATATAGTGCGCCGCGAGAAATAATTGAAATTAGGAAGTGCAGTGTAATGTGCTCTTCTGCAAAAATTTTTTCTTTATATATTACATTGAATTTACTTTTTGTGTGATAAATATTATGTTTATTTTAAAACCGAGACTTGAATGCGAGATGCGTACCGGCGCACGTGTTTCCAGCATCATCATTACAGTCGTGGCAGTTTTCTTTTACTAATTGTGAGAGCACGTTAAGAGATTTTTTAAATACGTAATTAATTTTAAATATTTCCTCATGTACGTGCATACACCTCAGCAAAACTCTTAGACTTTGTGGGGATGTTTTCACACTTAGCCATTAGCACTTTACGAAGGGGCGTGGCTGTGTCGCGGCGGAGGGATACTTGTCTGAATTACATGTGATGTTCACTTGTTTTCGCGAACTGTCACTTTGGCTCATCCTTAGGAAAATCATTCTAGACACATCTGTACGAAGACAAAATAAACAAAGACAATTAAAGCATAGGCAGTACATCTCCTGAATGAAGACCCACCTTCAGACGTAGCTGCATGAATCGCAGACGATCCAATGGCTTCGTCAAGATGTCTGCCAACTGTTTTCTCCTTCAATGTGCTCCACAAAAATTCGACCGTCACGATAGCAGTCTCGTAAAAAATAGTATCGTACTTCAGTGTGCTTTGCGCGTCCATGAAACTAAGGATTTTTGGAGAGTTTCACAGTGCTCGCGTTATCGACACGTAATGTTGGTTTTTCTTTGTACTCCAAGCTCCTCAAGAAGATGTTTCAATCATACCAACTCTTTGGCACCTTCGCTGGCAACAGTGAACTCTGCCTCTGTTGTCGACAAGGGCACTGATCTTTGTAGTTGACTAGTCCAGGTTATAGCACTTCCATTGAACATTGTCACAATACCATTTGTCGAACGACGAGTCCTAACGTCACCAGCAAAATCGGCGTCACTGAATGCTTCCAGCTCTCTGTCACCATTACGGGTTTGATATAGCAAGCCGCATTTACTCGTACCTTTCATACATCGAAAAATACGCTTAATATTTGTCCACTCAGATTCTACGGGCAGCTCGAGATACTGCAGGCATTATCTGGTCGAGTAGCAGTCATGAGATACATTAAAGAGCCAACAGCGTCACGGTATGTTATTTTTGTCGATACTGAATCCTATGTCCAATTGTCACTGTCAACCAATTTACACAAGATGTAGTAACAGGATCTGATTCTTGCATGCCGGAACGTTTAAGCATCCTTTCACCTGATTGACAAAGGTACCATCCGCACATTGCTCAATATACATTCCCAGAAAATTCTTCAAGGATCCGGTAGTAATTTTGAAATTCTGCTGTAATTGTTCAATAAGGGATCGATTTCATCTTGATCTCTTCCAGCTGCCACTCCGTCATCCGCGCAAATGGCAACATCCAATTTCTTATTCATACATTCGCGTATAAACAGACAAGAATCAGCTTCAGTCCTCGATTCTCCATCATCATAATCTGTATCATAATGAAATCTGCAACGGGTTGGAGCCAACAAATGACAGAATTATACAATGGGAGTAGAAAAATCTTATTTTTTCTACTCCCATTGTATAACGTGTCATTTGTTGGCTGCGACCCGTTGCGTAATGATACTCATTACGATACAGATTTCATTATGACTAGTGAGAACCCGTCAAA
>CAXIVR010000011.1:41659421-41834421 GCA_964035755.1 Teleogryllus oceanicus | reverse complement strand
GTAAAAAGCCGAAACTTGAGCATGTGCTACATCGACTATAGAAAGACATTTGATTCGGTACCTCATGAATAGCTGATACACATTTTGAAAATATATAAAATTAATACAAAGGTTGTAATCCTGCTCGCTGCCTTAATGGAAAACTGGTGCACGGAGATTAATTTGGAGGATTGTACATTTAAGATTGATATTCGTCGAGGAATATTTCAAGGCGATTCATTGAGCCCTCTATGGTTTTGTTTAGCTATAAACCCCCTATCACAGCTTCTAAACAAGGTATGTCTAGGGTACTCCGACTGAGAGATCCTACCTCCCAAATTAGCCATTTATTATTTATGAATGATCTTAAACTATTTGCCGAGACCCATAACCATCTGAAAGCGCTGAAGTATGTCACGCGGGTATTTAGTGAAGACATTGCTATGTCCTTTGGATTTGATAAATGTGCCGAAATAATCTAAAAATGGTAAATAGGTCGAAGTACCTGATGAAACTTGTGATTGGTATTCTGAAATATTCAGACACAGACCTTCGGGACCTGGATACGATTACTCGAATCACCCTCACAAAATTCAGAATACATCATCCCAAGAGCGCTGTCGAATGGCTGTATCTTCCCAGAAACCAAGGATGTAGAGGCCTGCTTAATATCTTCAATCTTTGCAGGTCACATGAAAAGAAAATGCGAATGTACTTTCACGCCTCGAATAGTGTATTACTGAAGAATGTAGTTGTTGTACATGCAAACTATTCAGCTCTAAATCTTCAGAAGACTGAAACCAACACTGAAATTGTTTTCCCAGATATGTAACATGCAGACAGATTGGAAGAACAAGACCCTTCATGGAAAATATCCTAATCTCTTAAATAACCCATCAGTTGATAAAGTCTCTTCTCTCCTGTGGTTGAAAATGGGATATTTATTTCCTGAAACTGAAGGATTTCTAATAGCAATTCAAGATGGGGTTATAAAAACACGCAATTATGATAAACGCATACTGAAGAGCAATATAAAAGATGTCTGTAGAATGTGTAATCAACCAAATGAGACTATCGACCATGTGATTGCAGGTTGTCCAGTTCTTGCCAACACTGCATATCTAGGGAGGCACAATCAAGTAGCCAAAATAATCCATAGACAATTGATATCAAATTATAGACTAATTGATAACCCTCCACCATTTTACAAATATTCACCTTCACCGGTTATAGAAAATTGTGAAATAGGGGATAGGCCTATTGAGATAGGCCTATATGCCTACTGGGATAGGCCTATTGTCTCTGATAAATCTGTGGATTATAATCGCCCGGACATAGTAGTAATCAATAATATACAAAAGTATGTAACAATCATAGATGTAGGCTGTCCACTGACAAAAAATCTGAATAAGACAGAATCGGAGAAGATTTCAAAATACCAGAATTTGACAGCAGAAATCCAACATGTTTGGCAACTGAGTAAGGTTGAAATAGTGCCAATAATCATCTCAGCCACAGGAGTGGTGACGGACCGATTTGCTTCAGGTGTTACAAAAAAAAGAGATTATTAAAAGGAATCTGCATAACCATCCAAAAAATCTGTAATCCTACAGACTTGCCATATTGTGAGAAAATTCTTAAATTAAACGACGGACAAAGATGAATTTCTTCTCCGTCTTTCTTCAGATCTGTCATTACCAGTTGCATTTGCCAGAGCCTAAGTCGTATGAATAGATGAATGTTTCTCAATGCTTACAGAAAAATACAGAAATAATAATAATAATAATAATAATAATAATAATAATAATAATAATAACAACAACAATAATGATGATGATGATGATAATAGCCGGCCCCAGTGGCATGGGCGGTTGCGGCAACCGTCGACTTCCGCTGAGGAGGCTGCAGTTTCGAGTCCTGCATAGGCAATAGGCATGGATGTATTTGTGATTGTTCCTTCATTCATATCAACCTCAACTCATTCTTCATCATTCATAACTCAAGGTTAGCAACTTTGTACTGACAAACTTGTCTGATCAATTGGTACTACATCCGTAAAGGTTGATCCTAATAGCTAGTGAAGACACGTTAATCTCTTAAGGATATGACTCGACCTCGGAGAATAACGTGTAGAATAATATATAGCGGATTCATATATACTAGATAGAATCTGAATAATATAATTTCTTTAAATTTGCTCGTTTTAACACTAATTACACGTTACTCTCCTTGTCTTTAGATGCAATGCTAAATGCTCCATATGTTTTCCCACAAGAAGATTCTCTCAAAAATCGCGAGAACTCGTATTTCAACTATTACCTAATATTATAATACCGCAATTTCTGTTCATTAGAACATCTCTTTGTCATCATTTGTAAAACTCATTATTCTCGTATCAAATCGTTGATCATTAAGTGCGAAAACTTAATTATTTAAAGCTAGTATGTCCACACAAATTCAAAAATAAAAAGTATTTTTATACAGTTACAACAATGAGAAGTAATTCTCATAATTTAAAACTGCTATGTCACGGTGCAACGTATTCCGATCTGATGTCTCCTGAAAGACCAGCCAATGGAACGCAGGAAATTTGAATTCCAATTCGAAAATGCAAAATTACGCTCAATATCTTATTTTTGTTGAACTGTTGCAATTTTCGAAAATTGAGGGTGTGCAACGAAAACACGACCTACGACATTTGTCTCTTGCCTAGTCAAAGGAAAAAATTTAAAGAAAAACTTTGAAGTAATTTTTCAGAAAAGCTTGACGTTGAGGCTTTATGTGGTAAAGTACCTCGCAAAATCAAAATATCCATTTGGAATTCAGTCAAATCGATTCGGGAATATCAATTGTGGTGAAAATTCTTCTTACGGTTTAGTCGCTACCGTCGTTCACAAACAGATGGACGGATGGGCGTTTTGCGGTAATGCAATTCTTGAGTATTTAAGACCCATTCTCACTGTAAAACATGTTAGAGGAAGAACGGACAGACGGGACAAACGTTTCGTCGTCAATCGATTTTCCGGTATGAAGGATCCTTCAAACGTGGATTCTGACTTCATAATGCATTAGAGGAAGTAATTTACTACATATAGGAACACGCTTCTTCCACTTTTTCGTTAACAACTTTCGTACTTTCCGTCCTTTTCGTACTTTCCCTGTGTTGCGAAAGCAGTAGGTGAGAAAGTAAAAATCACTTCGGTATTGAAGTAGAAATACGTTGAAAACATTACGAACTTTTGCAATTTCCCAAAATTTTGAAATTTTACCAAAAATGCGACCTGCGCCACTTTAAAACGTATCTATACGAGGAAAAATAATTAAAAAATTGGAGCTGCTTTTGGGAAAAAATAGAATATGTCCTGGAGCTTTCGTGTGAAGCCCCCCCCCCAAAAAAAAATTAAAATATGACTTTCAAATTCAAGACCGTGATTTCAGGAAGATCGATCACTCTAAGACAAACGTTTTGCCGTCAATCGATTTTTTGGTATCATGTTGTCATAAAACTTGGATTCTGACTATAGAATATGTTAGAGAAAGTAATTTATTGGGAATATACTGCCGTCCTTTCTACATTTATTGTCGAATATAATAAATATTCAATAGTTAAATTCATGAAGAGCTGCGACAAAAATCAATATTTTGACCCTAATGTGTGTATCCTGTCAATTTCAAGAACAATAAAAGCATCGCCTCTTCTAAATGAAACCCCGGAGAGGTTCACACTTGCATTGCTATACGCCTCAAAGGGTATAGCCGAATAAGAACGTGAAAAGTGCCCCCAAACTAAGTCAATAATCATGATGCTCATATGAAAGAGAATACAAAATGACGTAGATTCACAAAAAATCAGTCTCCTAGGACAATGTTGCAGAGATACGAGAAACGTGTTCTGCATGTTTTATTTTTTTCTCAGCATCTATTCCGTGTATCAGGCTGAAAAAAATTGCAGAGATGGGGAAACATACTTCAATTTGAAGGAATTTTTGTCAAAGAATTTTGCCGACAAATTCATTTAGAAAAAATAAATACACGTTTGAAATTTATTTTCGACGTAATAACGTTGGAGTACATTTCACCGCCTTATTTGGCTATACCCTTTTATGTGCCAGCGACGCCGACGACGAAATTTCGCGTGTGGCCCCCGCACTGTTCCAAGGCATCTGCGCGCGTTGCGATAAGGAGAGATAATAACCTTCCCCCAAAGTGCGCTGCCATTTCCGCCTCAGCTACGCAGGTCTCTCTCATTACTAGACCTCGGATTTTAGGACAAATGCCTATTTCGTTTCTTTTGGAGACTGTGGAAAATAATTTGCAGATGTTTACGAATGATGAAAAAATAGATCTACTGAAAGCATCGAACAGAGCCTAAAATGTCCGGAAAGGGCGGTTGACACCTATTTTGTTATTTTTTGCCTAAAACAAGTAATTCTGAATAATTGTCATATTTTTCTTACTCATTTTTTAATATTGTTATACCGAAACACAAATACTTTCCAGAATTTCCCGATAGGCAAATATTCCTTGATCGACGAATACGCAATAGAGTACGCATCGAAATCTCTCACCCAACACGGCGAACGTAAGGAACTCTGCAAGTCAATATAAAGGGGATGTTTCACGCTCGTCTCCGAAGAGCATACACTTCTTACGCAATTGCACCCATTCCTTGTGTATCTGTGCAGTTGACAGGTTGAGACATACCGCCGCGGCCGCGTCATCTATGCAATCCAGGCGAGGAAAGAGAGGTCAGGCAAAAGTCTACTGTCGGAAAAGCAAATTTGATAAAAAGTGTTGAACCCCTAGAAAGTAAAAAGGATCATTTCGAGTTTTCTTCTATGTGTGTATGTGTATAGTTGGGTTCGAATCTTGATTATATTCTGTGCTGTTTAATTTTTATAATTAAAATTTACTTTAAAAAAAATAACCTTTTTTTTTTGATGTCAAAAATTTTTAATGATTTTTAAATGCCTGATTTTATCATTTTGCAATATAGTTCCTAAAACGTCACATTTCATGCCTAACAGTGTCTTATTTCATAATTTTGTCTCCTAATTAAGGTGCCGAAAATATAACTTTTTAATGTCTAAAATTGCGAGGTCTACTCGTTACGTTTGGTACAAGCGCAAGGCACCAATAAACAACTCGATGAAGTACAACGTACTGGAGCGCTGTTAAAATGTAGTTTCTAAATTGGAATAAGGTGTAACTGTTTTACTTAATAGTCCCGGCAGTGATTCAAGGCCCCCTCTTAGGCAGACGGACGTGATTGTATTTGCTATATGCCTTTCTCAATTTTTCATTTATCGTCCTTCATTACAAAAGCAATCGTGCACCATGAAACGGCAAATATTTGAGAGAAAAACTTGATTACCGGGCCTTGATAACGAAAAAATGTATAAAATTACTTCCTATACAGAGTAAATTACTTCCTCCAACACATTGTGTAGGCATCCACGTTTTGTGGGCCCTTGATACCGAAAAATCGATTGACTACAAAACGTCTGTCTGTTCGTCCGTCCGTCTGGACGCACGGACGTGATGTTCGTATCTGTGACAGCCTGTCTCTTAATTTTTTGACTCTTCATACACGAATGTGAGATTGAATGTTTCTTCTCACGGTAGTGTAGGCTTCTCTCTCCCTACAGGGACGGGGATCGGGAGTCTCGGTGATGGGAGGAAATGTCAGGGGCAGACGGACATCGAGAGGAAGGTTGCTTCATTGATTGATTTTTAGTGATTCCGGGCGCGTCAACTACTATGGTCATTAGTCCCGTAAGTGCAGTGCGTGCTTTTGCAGTGCGCTCGGGGGGTGGCGGTGATCTTTCTCCGCTCGATAGCCAGTTCCGGCGTCGACCTACCATCGGCTAACGGGGTTTTCCCCAACCAGGTATCTCCCACCACCCCAGCCGGGATAACTTCAAAGTACCCGACCGGTCTCCCGACATGTGTGGTAGTGTAGTGCATGTTACTGTAAATGCGTGTGTAAGGGGAGAGGATAGGACAAGGAAGAGGAAGGAAAGATAACATGCGGTCCGTGACCCGTTTGTTAGGTTACTGCTCCGGGATGAGCCTAGTGTTGATAAGAGAAATCACGGAAAATTGGGGGGAAGCAAGAGGATATAGATGGGGAAAGGGGTGGAATGTGGATGGGGAAAGAGAATTTTGCAGTTAATGTAGTCCAAATTTCAGCAGTGTCAATTAGGTCGGTCAATATATTACGTTGATCGCTAGGTCTAGACTGGTCTAGGTTGTTTAGTCTGCCCTCTGGCCTAGGTCATGGGAGGGGAGAAGATACAGGATGTCAAGGGGGATGTTTCTTTTTTCCTTCTGTGACGGAGGTGGGGTTACGCAGGATGTGGTGATGATAGGTTTCGGAATAGGGGATTATTCGGATTCTGAATGTGGAGGATCCTGAATACAATCTCTGCCTCGGCGACCGTCAGCAAGTCGACATTCTTCCCATCGCCGCTAGAAGCGTCGCAGCTCCCAGGGCCCCACTTCACTTTCCGAACGCAATACCGATGGCTGGTTGATTAGTTAGTGTTTCCGGGCGGGTCAACTACTACGGTCATTAGTAAAACTCGGATTTTAGGACAAATGTTTATTTAGTTCCTTTAGGAGATTGTGACAAAAAATTGCAGATATTTACGAATCATGGAAAAATAGAGCTACTGAAAGCATCTCATAGTGCCTAAAATGTACTAAAAGGGTGGTTGATGCCTATTTTAATATTTTTTGCTTAAAATTGCCTAAAACTGCCATATTGAATTATTTCATTTTAATTATTCATTTTTTAAACTTGTTCTTCCAAAATGCAATTATTCTCTGATGAACGACTTTTCGAAACAACAAATTTATTTTGAAGGAAACATCTGTATCTTCAATATTGTAGTTGTAAAAAGTTGCCGAAAAAATTCACACTTTTACAATGTCCGAAATGTTAGAGTTAATCCCGAAAATCGGAACTATGCCACCTTTAGAAGTGTATTTAACTCTATTCTTAACAGAAATTCAAAGAAAAAATTTACGCATTTTTGAGAAAATTTTGAAAATGTTCCTAGTGCTTCAAATAAAGTCCCCCAAAAATTAATGAATGTTTTTCAAAATCGCAGAGCTTCGAATCGGGCAAAAACGACAGGAGTTTCTTCAATTTGGAAAAAATCCTACGCATGGCTTAGGCACCAGTGTTGTTCACATACATCAGACAGACGGATGGACGTTTCGAAAAAAACACTTTTTCAGTATCAGGGGACCCCAAAATGCGTATTTCCGTTGAAATCTCGAAATTGACTTTCCGCAGCCTTACATAACTTTCTCTATACTACCCTGTATATACAAACGTATTCGAGAAAGTAATAAACTCGTGAAAAATGTTGGACGAAATTTGGATGATTATTATTCACAAGTTTTCAGAATGAAAGAACAATAAATTAAAAATGTTTGTTTATAATTTGCATATTGTTAATTCGTTTAGTTATTCTGAGCGTTTGTTGTATCTTGTTCAAATTGGTCTTCTCTGACACTCTGTATTACGTCATATTTTTGTACCATTTTGTGATAGAGAAATTGATCTCGTGAGAGAATAATCCTATACCACTTCAGACTGAAAATTTATTATAAGGCAAAACCTGTTTAGTCTATAACATAACTCTTAAGTACCATGGAATCTATAACAAACATCATTTTGTTGCTCTGCCATATGCTGAGAAAAATACAAAGAGCCAACTACTTGCAGATTGACAAACAGGAAAAGTTGTTTAGGTGGCAAAATCTCAATGTTTGCCAAATTGTGGGATAGGGCTTTCAGATATCTAGCCCTTCAATTGAAATACTTTGTCAAAATGTAAATATATCAGTACGTATATTTTCTCCTGTTTAATTGTAGAGTATTAAATCTTACGAGAATTGCACTTAATCTTCATATTACCCTTTTCTCTTTTGTTAATTTTATATGCTATTTGTCATTTACCATGTATGTATTTTGAACAGAAGTGTCTGTAGGTTTATATAAATAGCTGCATCTAATGTTAGTAGATATACAGGCCAAATTTCCATCTCAAAAGGAGATAGGGAGAGAGAAGGAGAAAGGGGCAGGGAGAGAGAGCAGGACGTCAGCTGGGTTCTTCTCAGGGGCGGATCCATCCGTTCATTTTGGGAGGGACCATCATAGACTTTTGTCAAAACATATTTGTTATTATATTATATATTGTCTTTGTAGAGTTTATATGACACTATAAAATATTATGGTTTAAATAATTCTAACATAAATAAATATTTAAATCAATTTTGCCAAATAAAGGAAGGTAACAAATGAATTTAAATAATTACATAATTCTAACATAAATAAATATTTAAATCAATTTTGCCAAATAAAGGAAGGTAACAAATGAATTTAAATAATTACATAATTCTAACATAAATAAATATTTAAATCAATTTTGCCAAATAAAGGAAGGTAACAAATGAATTTAAATAATTACATAATTCTAACATAAATAAATATTTAAATCAATTTTGCCAAATAAAGGAAGGTAACAAATGAATTTAAATAAATAAATAATTCTAACATAAATAAATATTTAAATCAATTTTGCCAAATAAAGGAAGGTAACAAATGAAAACTCTAGGCCTTGGTGGAAGGAATGGCCCCTGCGGTCCCCCTCTATCTGCCACTGGTTCTGCTAGTACTACATATTATATGTTCTATTACTTTGTAGAATAATATACAATTATATATTTGAGTCGTTCGTCCAACATCGTCGGCAAGCTAAAGGTGTTTCCCCCTGCCTGGGCCTATATATAATTATATATTACATAAAATATTACATTATACTATTTATGAACTTCGGTAGACGTTTAGCGTTTTAGAAATGCGACTTGAACGTGATTTTCAATACGAATGTAAAATTACTTTCCTTAACAAAATAATATATTGACCCACGAAAAATAGGATAATAAACCAACAACCATTACATTGCTTCGAAATGTAATTTCTTGACAGTTGCATTAATTAATGATTTTACAAAATTGAGCCCATAAGGCTCAACGATCTAAATTTAGTTGTGGTTTTATTGTAATTTGTAAGTATATTTTTTCTTCTATTTCACTGTCCTTTGTGTATTTGGGAGAATATCATTCTCCTCGACAAGTGGCAAAATGTTGTTAATGCCTTGACGCCAGAATTAGTTTCGCTGAACGCAGCACGCGCGCGCCTTTGGAATAATAATAATAATAATAATAATAATAATAATAATAATAATAATAATAATAATAATAATAATAATAATAATAATAATAATAATAAAAATAAAAACTTCACACTCGTTCTACTGATATGCGCTGAGAAATATTTAGCCAATAGACCAACCTAAACTAGTAGATGGTACAACGTTTCAAAGAATGTTGACATTATCTTGCAATGTAAATCCTTTCGCATTAAACGTTCTGCCTGTTATGTCACGGGCCTTGGTGAACGAGCTCCACTACTCTTTGCTTTCAGATCATGCACCAGGCCTGCCAACCCACGGTCGACGGACGATTTTATATTACTTTTATTTCTGAAATGCACAATGTTTTATTTCAAAAATGGTACTGCTTCCATTGTAGGCAAACTCTCAGAATTCTCGAAAAATGAAAAAATAAAACAGTAAAAGTACAATATTCATGAGAGTTTGTTTCTTAAATAAAATTTGTTTTGAAGATTTTTTTACTACATTGGAAGAGCAAATTTAAGTTGCATTTAAGTTTAATTAGTAAGTGATTGTGAATTGTAATTATTTATAATTGAAACATCAAAAATACTTCAGCTTTCATCAGTGCTCTGAAAAAATCTACAATCTGAAGAAATCTCACCACATTGCAATTTTTCCCAGCCGCTGCCTGAAGGAGATTTCTAGTGGTCGGCAGGTCTCATCTGTAGTTCTCCGTGGTTTGTCCGATCAATACCAGGCGAATGCCGAAGTAGTACCCTAACAAACGGGCCTCGGGCCGCGCGCGATGTTTCCTTTCTCTTCTGTGTTCTATCCTCATCTCTTACTTACATACGCACTTACATGCACTAACCTACCACACATGTCGGAAGCTTGGGGCGGTAACGAGCTGGAGGAGATACGTGGTTGGGGAATACCTGGTTGGGGAAACTCCCCAAGAAGGGCATAGGTCGGCGCCGTATCTCTCCTTCCAACAGGAGAGAGGAATCGCCGTCCCTTCCCGCGATTAAACACGCACTACATTTACAGGACTAAATAGACTTTGCAGTTGACGCGCCCGAAATTACTAATCAGTCAAATGCAACCTTTACCAATAAGAAAATAATATCTTTAATGAACGGGACAGTTACTTATCTCTCTCATTAGAATTTTGCAATACCTAAATAATGGAAGAAGACTTGGTTTTCGACAAACTTTAAACCAGAATCTCTTGTCCCCATCTGCTCTTTGGAATGATTTATTTTACGAGTCCGGAAAGCATGGAAGAAATACATGGGTATTCAACCTTCAGGGCTAGGATGTAATGAAAATTACGCTCCGGAAATAGATATTATAGTTATTTATGCACCAAGGGCGTTGTAAGGGTTCTAATTTTGTAAATCAATGAATGTCTCTAACAAACTGTAATACTGTTTCTTTTTTTAAGTGTATATATTGTGTGTATTACCACAACATGTGAAATATTTCCAACCACTGGTGCAATGTAAACTGTAATGTAATTCACTGAACTATAATGTAAAAATGTAAAGAAGTATGTAACCATGCTATGAAAACCCCTTATTGTAAACTTACTGAACAGTTGCTAATAACCTCGCAGTTGATGCGAATATAAATAAATTTAATAATAAAGAAAGGGTTCTAATGATCTAGCGGCAAGAAAAAGTCCAACGGCTTTTTATCGCCCGAGATCATTAGAACCAGTTAATTCACGTGATACAAACACGTGAGTTAACTTTTCCTAATTTTACTTTTTTACCTAATTTTATTGATTCATATTTACTTATTTACCAATTAACTAGATGTAAGCTTCACTCGGACTGTCTTTTCAACAATTTCCTTTCATAACTTCCTCTCATAATTCGCTCCAAAAGATGTTGCATCCTTCAACTCTTTTCATATTTCCCTTGTAACCACGATCCTTTCGATTCAGGAAAGTTATGCAGTGTATATCGAACTCCGTATGGAAGGCAATTAATCCCAAGCAATAGTGTATCAGTAAACTAGAGGTGCCACAGAATGGCATAGACATTCTCCTAGTAAAAGTTTTCTAATTTCCTTTTTGTGGACTGGTACTGTAGAGACTAGTCCCTCCTTGCCTGCTGCCATCTATCACGCCTCAAATTACATTTTTTTGACATTTTCTCAAATTTTCGGTTTCCAAGTATTAGAACCCAAATATTAACTTAAGAATATTAAAGAAGTCTAAAACCTACGCTTAAATAGCAATTTTCATTGAAAAATTTAGAGCCGTTTTTAAGAAAATGGCGTTAAGCGTCACTGTAAATGCGAAATTTGAAGCTCTTTTTCACAGGAATCTATTGAGTTTTCTAAAAACTTCATTTGAAGTCATTTGAAGCTCTTCCACTCACAAATGCAATAATGTATACAAATGGGTATTAGCGTCATGAGAGATATTTAAAAAAAGTTGTGTAATTTTTTAAAAAACAAAAGAGTACACCAAAATGAACTTCATGTCATATTAAACAATGCCATTACCACTATGCCCTGCAGAAGTTTGAAGGAAAAATTTTGAGCCGTTTTTCAGAAAATGGCATTTGAACGTTTATGAAAATGCGAAATTTTGAGATCATTTTAACAGAAAACATAAGAGTTTTCGAGAAACCTCGTATCGCATTATTTAAAGCACATGTACTCATAATTACAATAACATGAAGAAATCGCCTCTAATGCAAATATTACCGACGTGAGAGGCAAGTGAAAAAAAAATCGTATTTTTTTAAACAAAAGAATAGAGCAATATGGCGTTTATGTCATCATACAGGGTTTGTTTGGTACTAAAAATTTAAAGACAAAATTTGAAGCCGTATTTGAGAAAATCTTGTTTTTTAATTTTTTTAAATTACAAACATTCCACGCACTATTGGACGAAAACTACTAACATTAAAAAAAATGATCATGACCTTTATGATACATTTATGGACAACAAATTTCGCTTGAAGGAAAAAACTCTATCTGCAATTTTATAGTTGTTGAAAGACGCCGGAAAAAGTTCAAACTTTTGCAATTTTCGAAACTTCATAGGTAACCGTGAAAATATGACCTATCCCGCCTTTATAAGCGTATTTTAATCTATTCTTACAAAAAATTTAAAGAAAGAATTTGCAGCCGGTTTTGAGAATGTCCTGGGAGCTTCGTGTAAAGTACCCCAAATTTTAAATAATGTTTCTCAAAATCTCAAAGCTTCAACTAGAGCCAGATGGACAGGGGTTTCTTCAATTTGGAAAAAATTCTACGTATGATTTCGGCGCTAGCAGTGTTCACAGACGGACGGACGGACGGACAGACGGACAGACGGACAGACGGACAGACGCGACGACGAGACAGACGGACGGACGGACGGACGATGATGAGACGGACAGACGAACGGACAGACGACGACGGACAGACGGATGGACGGAACGGACGACGGAGGACGGACAGACGGACGGACAGACGAGACGAGACGACGACAGACGAGACAGACGGACAGACGACAGAGCAGACGACAGACGACAGACAGACGAGACAGACGACAGACGAGACGGACGGACGGACGACGACGACGGACAGACAGACAGAGACGGACGGACGTTTTGCTTTCAATTGTTTTTTCGGGAAGAAGGGTCCATAAAACAGGGATTCTGGCTAAAACTGGATTTATCCACATTTTGGTTTTCACGGCCCGGTAATAATTTTTTTCTGTCGAAAATTCGCCGTTTTTTCTCGCAGCATTACATAACTTTCTCTACACTACGTATATTACTCCGTATATACGTACGTATACGAGAAAGTAAAAAAGCAAAAGAATACGCCAAAATGAACTTTACGTCATATTAAACAGTGCCATTACCACTATTCGTTGGAAATCTTTGAAGAAAAAAATTGGAGCCATTGGAGCATAAGAAATCGCCTCTGATATAAATATTACCGACGTGAGAGACGAGTCAAGAAAATTACACTTTTGTAATTTTTGAAAAAACAAAAGAATAGAGCAATATGGCGTTCATGTCAACGTATAGGGTTCGTTTAGCACTAGCCATACCAAACATTTACAGAAAAAATTGGGAACCGTTTTTGCGGAAATCTTGTTTTTGTTATTTCTTAAGTTTGCAAATGTTGCACGTGCTATTGCGTGAAAACTACCAATATTTCCAAAACATCTACATGACCTTAATGCAAGAATTTCTTATGGAAAAAATGTCATTTGAAGGAAAAATCTCTGTCTTTAATTATATAGTTGTAGGAAGACGCCGAAAAATCCAAACTTTTGCAATTTTCGAAAATTCAGAATTACTCGAGAAAATCGGACCAATGCCACCTTTATAAGTGTATTTTTCTCTATTTTTACAAGAAATTTAAAGAAAAAATTTGGAGAGGTTTTTGAGAAAATTATGGAAATGTTCGGGGAGGCTGCATATAAAGTACCCCCCCCAATTTTGAAGAATGTTCTCAAAATTTCAAATCTTCTACAAGAACCAGATAAACTAAGGTTCCTTCAATTTGGAAAAGATCGTACGTATGGTTTAGGCGATAGTAGTGTTCACAGACGGACGGACAGACAAACGGACACGCAGACGGACAGAGACGGACGGACGAACGATTTGAAAAAAAAATACTTTTTCGGTATCAGGTGACCCCAAAACATGTATTTCTGTTGAAATCTCGAAATCGATTTTCCGCAGCATAACATAATTTTCTATATACTACAAATATTATTCCGTATATACGTACGTATACGAGAAAGTAAAACGAATAGTTATTTATGCAGCAAGGGTTCTCATGAGCGGCGACAAACTCCCCGAGGGCCTTTGGCCCGGGGCCTTTTTGTCGCCCAATATCATTAGAACCAGTTGACGCCAGTGGTACGTCCAGAATTTTATTTTTTCAATAATTTTATTGATTTAGATTTATTTATTTATTTACTAATCAACTAGATGTTAAGTGGACTCGGTTTGTCTTTTCATATTTTTCTCCCACATTTCTTTCCTAATTCCTTCCATAAGAGAACATGTAGCATCATTCAACTGTTTTCATTTTTCTCTCGTAACCAGGATCCTTCAGCTCCAGGTAAATTATATAGTGAATATCGAGCTCCGTATCAAAGGCAATTAAAAGCTAAACCGAATCAATAAAAAATAAATTTCATTTTTACTACTCCAATTGTAAAATTCTGTTATCAGATGGCTGCGATCCGTTGCATAATGATACGATTTATATATGAATATTATTTATGAATATTGCATTATGATACATTTTTTCAGTACAGAATAGGCGTATGATCTATCAGAGAGAAGTTTACAAATCAAGCAATAAGAGGTAATTGACCTTTTGTCGTCGTCCTAGTAAATGTTTCATTCGATTATGTATATTAGAACGACTATGTATAAATATCGAATTACACTTGTTGATTCTAATTTATTTCTTCATTAGCATTCGTTTTTAGGTGAAGCATTTTTAAATTAATTATTTCTTAACTTGTCTTATTTTACTCATTTATCCTACTTGACTCGCGTGGTTTATATTTGACAAGTGTAATAGTTGGTGGTGGAACATTTGTCAGTCCTCAAGAATTGCGCAAGGCAGCAACAAATATTCAAAATTAAATGCTTTATTAAAGCGTAAATCTAAAGGATACAAAGGAAATATATTGTTAAAAAATTAATCTAATAAAATAAAAAGTTTTCATACATAAAGCACCATACAAAATTTACCTTTTAACAAAAGTGAGTCAAATATAGTACATACCATCGTATTTACCAAAAAATTCGGCAGTAAATGTATTTTTATATAGTAATGTAACATTACCTTGAGAATGCGTACCTGTCGAAGACATGAACAACATGAATTAATTTGTAATATTATTTAGGATGCATAATCTGCCACTTTAGTCAGAATAGCAGTGACATAACGTTCGGACCCTCAAAGCTCGCAAAGCAGGCGGCCCAGGTAAAGGAGGGCCTATTTTTAGGCTGAAGGTTTTGCGATTGTCAGAATTGTGAGCGTAAGGTTCTGCGATTGCCTATGTAGTAATTATAGACTGATGAATATGAATTTGTTAAAGGATATTTTTTTGATTTAATGTACTAACACTACTTGTGTTCGCAATAGTTTTATAAAACGGCCCCGAATAAACGTTTTTGGGTGGGTCCGCACTCGTATCGTTTCGCTACTGCAAGATACCCAACACAAAAATGAACGTACTTTCAGAGTAACAGGTAAATATGCCAATATGAGGTACAGGTAAATATGAAATTTGCCAAAAGTATATAAAACTACGCCGTCCAGTCTGTCTGAACCACGAAGTCTGTAGGAAGTCTTACAGACTTCGTGGTCTGAACCAAGGTCACCTGAAAAATCTAAGACCTTAACTGTCCGCTAGATAGCGTTGGCAGAGTCATGCATGCCAGTAGTCACGAAACGATTCAATGTGAAACTTCGATAGTTACCAGTAGAAAAAGTACTGTATGGTACGGTAGTACTCACTCGTATCGTAATTTCACTTCAAAATCGTGTATTATTACAGCGTATTATTACACGTGTATCATTACAGCGTTTCATAATATTCTATTTCATTATATGAAATGCCGAATCTATTTTAAAATGAAGATCAGAACATTATGACAATAAGTAATGCCTGGATAATAGGTATCAGGTAATAATCAGACTTGTTACCTTACTTTAATACTGTTACTCGAATAGTTATTTATGATTCAGAGGCAAGTTTGTGTGGTCAGTGCTAGATTTGTCGAGGATCCAGGACGGTATCTGAAGCGTCGGGCAGACGAGTCGTCATATCGTGGGATATTTTGTTTTTAAATACTCAAAACTAATTAAAATAAATCTCCTGGACTCACTTAAATGCTTTTGAATCCTTTGTATGACGTAAGAAATGAAATGAAATTCAATGAGGTGAAATGAAATAATTATTTTAAAATTCGTTTGATATTCAGTAACCATTCTTTATGATTATTGCTTGCTCTGCAAGAAAGCGCGCCTCTTCCGCCAAACAATTGAAATGGGCTTACAGTCGCTGCCATTTCAGCATTCAACGCATCGAAAAGACAACCAATCTAAACAATCAAGAGCAGAGCTTGCTGCCTACGGCCTGAGGCGCTGTGTAAATAAAAATAAAATAAAAAAAGACTGTCTCACAATTGGAAGTTGTATACCTGACACCACGCGCTGCAATTGGATTTACACTCTTTATCTTGCCGTAACAAATCCGATAATCAGTCCTGGGAGCATCCAAAACATCTGAGGCCTCCGCGATGGGTATGACAAACTAGTGGAGCTATAACAGCAAATAATTTGGCGCAATATTGTTAAAGCTTATGTAAAAATAGTAATTATATTATAAAGTGACAATTTGTGTCTTACACTTCTACAATTTAAAATATTCTTAAACGAAGCGCGAAAAATAAAGACTTTTTTTTACTTTAAATACATTTTTTTTATTCAAACATTTAAACGAAAACTTTTTTAATTTAGTATATTCACGTTCTAAATAAAGTTTCGATGAAGTCCGATGCATATTTTAGCCGTAAATAAAATTATTAATTGATAATAACATAAACCAGTCACTACCGCCTTGTTGCCGGTGCGGCGTTGTCAAAGCAACAAACGCCGCTGATTCGTATGGCATACATATTTTGCAAATCAGCATTCTTAATACCGCTAGCAACAAAATGCAAATGGATAAAAAATTATAATAATTAAATATATCATTGTTGTATTCATTTTTTTACACAAATTACTTGTTATTTCCGCTTGGCCATTTTCACATTTAACTCAATGAAATTACGCAATTTGTTCGTTCTTTACATTGTTGTATTTCACTCATTTGTATCCGTGTCGTAAGTAACCAATGCTAAGCAAGAATCTATTCAAATGAAACCAATCGCAAATGTCTATCGCCATATGATTATCACTTTGTTTACATTTTTCACTCCCATATAATCATTTTGTTTACCTTTTTAAGATAAAGATAGCAATTGTTTTAATCCATAATAGCTTGTGAGATCAATATATTAAAATTTTTAAAACTCTGAAATAGAATCTATTATTAAAGGTTCAGTGCAGAAAACAGCAAACGAAGCAGAGGAAGTGTGTAGAAGCAATTTCAAGAATTTTGTGAAAAAAGAAAATACAAATGCAAAGCAAAACCTACAAATGAAGAAATTACACATTTTGGACAGTTAATACGCGAAGATTAATTTAGTTAGCAGTTTTAGTTTAGCAGTTAATCCGTTGAAGAGAACAAAGAATATGCCGTCAAAACTATGTGGATGTTACAACAATTATTCAGAAAAATACTTTAATAAGTACACACATGTGTTCCGTGTGTTCAACCCATTCGAATTTGACGAATCCCACTGCTAATTCGGCTTGTACATCTTCCATTTCAAATACTTCCACGTGATACCAAGTCATGGGAAACTCAACTTCCTTGAACTTTAATTATTGCGTTTTCAATCAATTTTCTTGTAAGTAGATTTGTTATAATTGTTCTTGATAGTTTTTTTACCTTAAAATCGAAACGTACTTGAAATGATTTTCTGCATTACTGTTATTCATATTTTACTTGATTGTAAGTTATTCCAGGAGGCAGTGATAACTTGGAACCGAATGAAAGTTTCACATATTAAGGTGGCAAATTTGAGTAATATTGTTCTTTTTCGTAATTCCTGTGATTTTAATTATCCATTCGAATCATGTAATGCTTTAATAAGTGTAAGTCACACTAAATATCACTGGAAGTGCTGTGCTAGCCGGTTAATTCACTCCTCGCTACGCGAGTCGTGAATTTATCGGCTTGCACAGCACTTCTCGTTAATATTACTTTTCATCAATGTGGCCTTCCTTATTTACGACAGGCACTCAATACATCTTACACAGTCAGACAGTAGTCATACACAATTTCTACTGTTATTTGAAAAAGTCCAAATATGCTTTATGCATGAATAAAAAAACACCCACGAGGAAAAAAGAAGAAAGAAAGATTTCAGACACTACTTGTGAAACCCAATTAATTTCTTCAGATTTGAAAAGTTTGTAAATGACATAAGTATGCATCTTTTAACCGCAGGAAAGCAAGAAAAAACATTACATTTCATAAGTTTTTGCAAACTACACTTCTTTTATCGGCGACGCGTTTCAGTTTTTGAAATATCAAATGTATTATTTTAATTTTGAGGTATATTTAATAAATGTATAGTGCCAGAAATAGTTTTACTGTCATTTGAGCAGAAGCACGTTATTAAGGTACTTTTCTAGTATGATATAATAAAATCGGCTCGGTTGCCGAGATCGCTAAGGCAGTATTGTCGTAGTGATCTCGGACCGAAGTGTTGCGAGTTCGAGTCCCGCCTTGGACATGGTTGTATTTGTGTTCTCCTTTCACTCCTTTTCATCACCATTTCGTTTCTCCTTCATAGTTACCATAACGTTAATCCCAATAGTGGTCGCTAATGACCTAGATGTTCAAAATTCAAAATTTAAGTAGTATATGACTTAGAGTAGGGGTCACAGAATTTTGAAAATGTGCACACAATTCACTTTTCCCATAGCACGTCATACGCAGTTTTAACTGTTTTTGACGTAAAATAAATAAATAAAATAAATAAATGCGGCCTTCAATAACAAAAAATAAATAAAAACGATGAAATTAATAAAACATTAAAAACAGTGTATCCATATTTAAATATTTCAGTCAGGGTATCGCCGCTATATTATAGCTTTCGCGGCTCTCACATGCAACCAGTATTTGTAAATGAGATCTCTAAAGAAAGAGAATTTTATGGAGACGTGACGAATTACACTTTGACTTCAAAAATATGAAGTATTTGTTTAAAAAATATAAATATTTATGTCAAATGCAAACAGCTGCAAACGGTCGGATTTTTAATCTATATCGTTAAATAACTCCCAAACGAAGCGTTGTAGGGCCTTAAACCTAAAATTGGCCTCAAAGAAATGTTTCTCTCACCGTAGTCTACAGGATGAGATCTTGAACATTCTAATACATTTTTGCTGGTTCGAGACTTTTGCTTGCTTCAATTTCAATCTTGGTGATACTTGATATTCCGCGAGACAAAGGGTGTTGAGTTCTAGGTAAGCGACAGCAAGAGCGCGACTGCCACATGCTTGCGATCTTCACTGTGGCGCGCAGGAAAGCGATCAGTTTCATTAGTCGCTTGCACCATCCCACTTCCGAAAGCATCTCGTATGTTATTAGGGGAGTAAACGGGCCTTCGGAGAATGGGGCTGTTTCCAACAGTGCTACGAAGAGGCATTGAATGAAGACTATATTACGATTCTTAGACACTGAGGACAATGCAGAATGACGTATGGAGAGAGTAAGAGCTCTGGAGAAGAATCTAGAGAAATTACTAATGAAAATGTAGAAGCAAACAATTGAAAATAGTTTTTCTTAGACACTGAGGACAATGCAGAATGACGTATGGAGAGAGTAAGAGCTCTGGAGAAGAATCTAGAGAAATTACTAATGAAAATGTACGAAGCAAACAATTGAAAATAGTTTATTATGTAAGGACAAATAAAAACATTGAAATTTTCAGTTCATGTTGTTAATGTATTTTGCTATATCTCTAAAGTTTAATAAAATCAATCGTTATGGAGAAATTTTTGTATTTAATTTTGACATCGGAAATAGTGAACCAAAAATGTTAGCACCCTGAAGTTCACTACAACCGGAGTCGGAAGTGTTAAGTTGTAGAATATTTTTTAAAAAACACGTTCTTGGCTGCAGAGGGGTGTGGGTAGTGGAACGTGGGCTACGAAACCTTTCAAAAATATTATGTTAGATATAGTGTAACTACTTATGTGTGATTTTGTTTCGGAGAACTTTTTACCATCTTATCCGCGTGTACCCTTAGGTGATAATCTTTTTCCACAAACTGTGCGTGGCCAAATTGAACATGACCATAAATACATTTCAAGACCTGTTTTTAAATAACAGATTTCACTAAAAAATCTCAATATTTAATAGAAAGACGCCGAAATTTTTTTAAATTTTTGCAACTTTCCAAAATTTAAAAACTTAAACTAAAATGAGACACATACCATTTTTAAGGCGTTCTTTACACTATCTGAAGACATAATTTTATCAAAAATTAGGAGTCTTTTTTAGAGAATTTTGATAATGTTGTTGAGGCTCTATGTAAAGTACCCTCAATTTCAATATGTCTATTTAAATACGCAGTGCCTCGATTTCATTTAGATAGATCGGAGAATATAAGTTTTTGGGAAAATCACCTGAACACTTGAGTCACTAGCGATGCCCACAGACAGTCGTTTTGCCTCCAAATGATTTTTCGGTATCAAGGAACATTTGGATTGTGAGGTTTGTTGCGTAAAAGTTGCAGGATGTTGTCGGTAAGTCTTGGTATGGCGTTTGGAGCATGGGTTGATTTTGATAATAAACGTTTAATTCGCAAGTTGAAGTGAGAGATAGCCTAAAAATTTTCTTGAGGAGTATGAAGGGAATTGGGGGGGGGTATACAATTTTTGGAAATCAGATTCTTGAACTTTTTCTGGTGTGTAGTGATGTTATTTCGAGGAAAGTTTATGTTCAAAGATAGAATGTCTAAAGTGAAAATATTGGGAAGGTAGACAGAGATGAGTTAAGAGTTAATTTGTGGCGGGCTGATGGTGATGTTTCTTGAATGAATAAAAGTCCAAGTCGTCGTGCGGTAGGTCTTGTACAAGCAGGACGGTTCTTTATAAAGTTTACGGGCTCATGCAACACCCAAAAAATTGAACAAAACAGAATATTCACTTCGTTATTACAATCTGATTAATAGTATGACTTTATGCTCTTCTTATAATTTCCAAGCCAGTATTACTTTGACGAACCGATGTGGCTACTGTAGTATCCAATCAAAAGGCAAGAATTCATAAAACAATTTTTATTCAAGACCAGGTACAATTGATGAAGTTCCGTATCACCAGAAGAATGTACCAAAAGCGACACCGTGTTATCGTTGTTCAGAAGAAGTCGCAAAATCAGCCGAGTCGTCAAATATCCGCAAGAGAGTTCCACTTTCGTTGCACAGATCGTCGTCGTAACTGATCTCCACTCTTCGCTCACCAAGTCACTCTCCAGGATCCAGTCGCTAACACCGTAGCTCGCTATCTGCCCTGGCGTCGGGTCGGAGCCCTCTTATAGTCCGCTAGGGCTAACGGCCTGCCGGCTAGCTGCGGAGTAGGGGCGGTGGCGAGTCCCTACCCGCTTGCTCTGGCGTGACGGCCGCGCGCGGACAGTCCACGCCGGCTCGCACCGGTTGCCTTCCTCTCCCGCCAGGGGCGATAACGCCCCGCTGACGTCACTCGGCGGCGGCTCATTCAAATGCGTGCGGGCGGTCACGACAGCTACATCGCTGTTCACATTTTCGAAACAACACCGCGTTCCGTAAGGACCATTGGGGACCTTGTGACTTCGCTTCTGCGTTTTCATTGGGTGTTTTCACCGAATCATGTTCACACTTACGCAGTGAACTCCGCTTGGTGCAGCACTATCAGGCTATCGCGTCACCCAACTCCGAGACGAAGTCTCCGCCGCGTTGACAGTAAAACAGTGCCCCCGATTCGATACTCCGAAACGTAAATTTTACATCTGATGTGGTTGATGAGGGCCGACTTAAAATCAGTGTAAAAATGTGTTTTACATCTCGGATTTGAATAGTGCGTCAGTTATAGTATTCATGCTTCCAGGTGTCCAATTATTTCAATTAAGAAGCTCGGTTCGAATCAGCCTGTTCTATAAATTGAAACAACTGTGGAATCAACAAAACAAGAGATTCCTCAACGATTCAATGCTAATATTTACTCGACCTACAAGTTGCTATGTGGGTGTAAGGAAAAATGTACTATTTTGTTTTTCTTGCGTCTTAACAAGGAGGAAAATTAGGTTCCTTGCGTCTTAACAAGGCGGAAGACCAGTCCCTATGGCTTGAGCTTCGCCATTAATAAAGACATCATCATCATCATCATTATTATTTTATTATTATTATTATTATTATTATTATTATTAATGTGCGGACGAAGACCGATTATAATGACATGAACCATTTCAGTGAGAAAAGCATCAAAAGATCACAAAAACAGTAGTGTTGAACTGGCTTTTCTGTGACGCGTGAATATTGTGACTCAGCTTGATGACAGTTATCGTCTCTTTGTAAAACGACAACGATGAAATGCGTAAGAACAGACATATTCTCCACAATCATAAACTGTCAAATTTTGTGGTGCATTTGAGCTTGCGTTGCGAGGGCATGACGAAAGTCTACAATCGGAAAACCCAGGGATATTTTGAGGGGTAGTATTATTTTGCTAATACCAATGACAGTGCTTTAAAAATTATTTAGAAGGTGCGACCATTTTCACAGGGACGTCAAACCAAACAAAACCATTTTCAAAGCGAATTTAGAAATGCAATACGAGCGGTACCAATATTTCAAGTAATGCTGCAAAATGAAATGTCGGAAGTCATTTTTACAGAAGTCTTCAATCTTCTTCGAATTCTCCTCACTACTCCAATGACTTCTTCAGTAGCTGAACGATCAGTTTCAACAATGAAATGGATAAAAACCTCTCATAGAAATTCAAAGACAACCGAGCGATCGCGCGCCCTCACAATACTGTCAACTACTTGTAGAGAAGCAACTTAACCGTGAAACTAGTAATTTCAATGATTAATGGAGAAATTTGTGCATCTAAAAAATCGGCGATTGGATGTTCAACTCAAGTAAACAAGGTAAGATTACAATTTACTCATTTCTGGGTAGGGTGATAAAATTTAAAATAAATATCTCGTTCCAAATGTTGCCTAATTATACTTGGGTTTTTCCAACGTGGTGGCTGAGGGTAATGTCTCCAAGAAGGAATTCGGCACGACTTTTGTGCTGCAGATCTGCAGTGCTGCAGATCAAGCGACTCTAGCGGCAGGACTGAGAATGACTCAAAAAGTCTTGCAGAATTTATCCACTTACGAGTATTTCTTTTGCAACACCCTTAAATTTAACTCACCCACTGCCACTGTGTACAAGGTGCGAGTGTTCTGTCGGTGCTGCCAAAATGAGATTCGGTCGGTTGTGGAGAAAGTGGTCGCGTCTGTGTCAGTTAACATTTGTGTATTTACAACCCCAAGTAGTCGATTTTGTATTAATGCATAAGTGCAGGAGACATATCTCCTGCTAAGATGCAGGTGTCAGAGGTTAACATTTCAAGGTCTTGGTCTAAAAGTGGGCAGGATGGTGGTTTGTAAATGGAGGTGATGGTGATTGGCCCCTGGGGTGTGGCGATTTCAAGTATGGTACTTTCTATGTGGGTTGAGGGAATGGGTGGGAGTTGGGTGTGGGTATGCCCTTTTGGATATATATTGCTGTATCACCTCCGACTGACGTCTGTCCGTTAGGTAAGCAATATTGACAGGAATGAGAAAGAATTGATGGGGCTTTAGGTGTGTCTCTTGTAGTAGTAATATCCCGACGGAGTAGTCTTTCGGTTATTGTCGGATGTCTAGTAGTTTCCAGACCAGTCCGCCGTTTGCATTCCAATAAGTGACGTTCGTCAATTTTTGTCGGGAAGTGAATTTAGATTAGGTCACATAGTTTGCCAAGATGGTGATAAATTTAGTCGTGGGATCATTGGAACGTTTGATGATGTCTTCGACTGTTGCAATGCTGACTGATAGGTCAGTGATGAATAGGGGGCGGATTTTAATGATATGTCATTTTTTTCCCTTTAGAACAATGCCGTTTAGTATAGAAATTCATTTTGTTATGACCAAAGGAAATAAATCATTTTTATGAGTCATTATTTGCATTTTTTGTCGATTTCGACTAATAAGTCATTTTTTACCTTTCCCCGTCATTTTGAATGCATATTTTTGGGCAGATTTCGTCTATTTTAATGTCATTTGTAATGGTATTTTCTTCAAGTAATATTTACGAGATGCAACAAATGTTCTTCACAGACTTATTCAGTAGCATTCGATTTGTTCGCTCAGAAATTGTTTTGACAGTCGTTGTCAGTATATAATTCTTGTGACGTATATCAGCGCCATTGCCGGTGCGGCCAATTTTGGGATCACTAAAGACAGAGATATCGTGGAAAATAACCGTCCAAACCAAAAATTTACAACCTGAGTTCACTCGAGCGAAGGGAAGAAGCCTCTATTACATCAGTAACTTATCCAACACCTTGAGTCGTTTATCCGAACTGGTTTTGATCAGATCTTTTACGTTCTTTTTCTTTGGTTTTAGGTCATTTTAAAAGCATTTTATTGATCATTTTTGGCGATGTTTTAGGTCATCAAATTCTACTCCCTAATGATGATGGATGAAGGAACAAAGGAGTTTGAAGTTGAAGGAAAAGAAGAGGTGTGGGTTGTACTGGCGTAAGTCTGTCTTCGTGTAGATGGGTTTGAGGGGAATTGAGTTTGGATGAGTGTAGTCGGTAGTAGTCTTTGTTGTTCCTGCGAGAAGCCAGTGTGGTCAGTCTGTCCTGCCGGGCCTTTAGTGAGAGCGGTGCAGGAGAGCAGAAAGGTGGGGCGGTGGAAGGGGGGGGGGGCGGGGGGGGGGGCGGTGGGGGGGGGGGTGAAATGTGGGCGGTGCAAGGTGAGCGGTCGGTGTAAGGTGGGCAGTGCAAGGTGAGGGGTGAGAGGTAGGCGGTGCAAGGTGAGCAATCGGTGCAAGTGGGCGGTCGGTGCAAGGTGAGCGGGCGGTGCAGGGGAAGCGGTACGGTGAGGGCAGGGTGGTGCGATGGGAGCCATGGTCGCAGAGGGACGCTGCTTAAGCAATGCGGGGAGAATGTTTCGGCCAGACCAATGCGTGGGAGCAGTGCACAAAGCAGTACTGGGAGAGCGGTGCGGGGTGAGTGGAGTGGTGTTATCGGTGCAGAATAAGCGGGGTGGGGAGAGCGGTACAGGGAGAACGGTGCGGGGAAAGGTGTGCAGGAAAGAAGAGTGGTGCGAGTAGTGATGGCAAATTTTACCAAAAGATCGACACATCGATGTATCGATACATTACTAAGGGGTTTTCGATGTCGATGAAAACATCGATGTTTTAATTATAGACTAATAAACATGCTATTTTCCTATTCATTTTATTTACAGTAGGAAAAATGGGTATATTTTATTTTTTGGTTAACAGCATGTTAAAAGTATGTAAATGCATTCTCGAATGTAAAGAATAAAATTAACAATACAGAACATCGTGTTTTGCTATCGATTTTGTATTTCTCTGTCGATTGAGGCTTGAGATGGAATTGAGACACGCTTGAAGATAATATACATTTTTTTAAAATTTATTTCTTCTTGTTCGACAATACAGTCTTTCAAGGGTTTAAAAAAAACATAATTATTATTATATGACAGTTTTGGATTGGCCATCCATAAGGTAAGTGAGGTTTAAACTCTGACATAATTATTGATCTAATGTTATTGTTAATTAAGAAGAGAAAGGAATATGATTATGTTAAGGAGCTGAGGGTATAGTGGTTTACGGGGGTTTGAATTTGTCTTTGGGAAATCTTGACTTTATGCGTGGGTGGAATAATATACATTTATAACGCGAGTAGCTCTCGAACTTCTTCAGATAGCACAGGCGAAATGTGCAGCGAGATAAAGAGGATGACGCAAAACAACGATATTGCTGTGTTGCTACTCCACAACGTGCTTAAACACCATTATTGAAAAATAAAAATAAAAAATGAATTAAAAACATGGATGTTTTTGCAACAAACTCGATGTGAAGAAAATATGGAAAGCAAAATATCGATGTTAATGTATCTGCTGGATGAGGCGCGCACGCGTAATGTTGAGTGGGGGCGCTCAGGGTGGAGTGAGGCGCTTTGGAGTGGTGCAGAGAGGCCGCGCCTGTGGGGTAAGGCTGCATCGCTCAGGCGGACTGGGCGGAGTGTGGAGTTGTACGCGCACCGGGCGGACGAGTTGCGCGCGAAATTTTCATTTATACTGCGGTTTTTACAGAGCTGCCTCTCAATTGCACTTAAGGCCCGTCACCACGGTGGCATTACTGCAAGGTTTTTCGCGCCTTTCTCAGTCGTACCACTAGATGTCGCATGCTCGCGACCGTATCAGTGCAAGCACATGAAGCGACCGACCGAGAAAGACGCGAAAAACGGTGCCGTCATGCCACCGTGGTAACCTTCAAAAACTGGAAGTATTGCAAAACAAATGTTTAAGAAATGTTTTAAAAGCTCCATGGTATATCCGAAATGATCAAATTTTAAAAGAACTATCTATAGAACCTCTGAAAACTTGGATCCTAAAACTTTCTTCTAATTTCTACTCTTCTCTTTCATCTTGCCCAGCCACTCCTTTGTACACTCTAGGTAAATCAGCCAATATTTTTCCACGAATAAAATCAAGATATTCTAAAGACCTACTACATCCTCCTTAATTAGCTGTAAACAGGTTCCAACATTTATAAATTAAATACTTATGTCTTAATTCAAATTGTATGCATTTTTTCTGAAGGACCCTTCCTGGGTATCCTTAGCCGTTATTGTGTTATTGTAAATATTAGTCTTCTACCATTGTTCATACATGACGAAATGTAATTACAACAAAATTGTATATTATGTATCATCAAACCCTTGAAAGACATAATAATGTCGAACAAGGAAATAAAAACTTAAATAAAAAAAAAAAAATGCCACCGTGGTGACGGACCTTGAGTGGAATTGAGAGGCAGCTCTGTAAAAACTGCAGTATAATTATTGAAATTTATGTTAATTTTGTGGCCGTTCGTTCAGAGCGATAGGTTTGGATGCGGGTGCGATGAAAGATGAATGGCGGGGGTGGCGTTGAGGGCGGGGTCACGGCCGCCGCCTCCTTGGCCGGCGCGAGGGCATTTCTCTTTAAACGCGCGCATCTTGGCGAGGAATTATTCACAGAAATTACCTTAGAGTAAGTATTCCATGAAAAGCACATGCGGCGGCGGCGGCGCAGGCCTTTGTGCGACGCGTAATTACCGCCCCGCGGCTCAAAGCGCCCCCCTCCGTCGGCCCCCCGCCCCCCGCATGGGAGCGGCCGCGCGGCGCCTGCGTTATTCATACGGCCTCAAAGACACCGAAGACGCGGCGCCCGCGCATGCATTAATTGCCGCCGCTGCCATAAAGGAGGTTAATATTAAGAGCTTCGAAGAAACTACGGCTTATCAATATGCGCCCCTCTCTCCACTCGATGCTAAGCGAAAAGAAAAAAGAAAAAAAAAAAAAAATTGATCTAGCGGGGCGGATGCCCAGTACATGCCCAGCTGTCGAATATTTTTTTTCCGTTAGACTATTTTACCAGTTGCATATTCTAACTTTAACATTTTGAATGCAATATACTGAATCAGATTGCATATCTGTTTTGCATATCTGCCTGTTCGATCATATTTTTAGATTACAATTAATAATTATAATAAATTATATAAAATTAAGGTAGTTTATAAAGAAACTGTATTTTATTACACTTCTTTCTTCTCTTGTTGACTGTGAACTTTGCAGCAACCTTACTCAAAATATATGCTTTTGTCATCTACACTTCGATGGAGTTTATACTGCAAACATTAAATTAAATTTTCCGAAAGAGATTCCCGTGTGTGGTCGAGCCAAAAATCTACAGAAGTTGCCCAAATAATTTATAATGATACTACTGTTAAACTGGTCAATGTTGATTGTAACTACGGAAAGAAAGCATACAAAACCGTCTCCAGAAATTTTAACAAGCAAATTATGAAGTAACTATCAAAGCACATATTTTCACAATATCTAACGTTTGCAATTTTGAAAAATTCAGAAAAAACAAAATTTTTAAGTTTGGTATTTTGCACAATTTAAAAAATTGTATTAACTTCGAGAATAAATTAAAACTTTGTTTGTACAAAAAAATTACAGATATTTTTTAGAACAGTTTTCAGAAAAATCTGTCATCGATATTGTTCTTTTGCGATATTAATGTTTCGCGATTTTCCATAACAAAAAATTCGCCCAAATTGTTATCAGTGCCAATTTTTTCACCATCCCTTCATATATTCGTTGTTCCTTCTAGATGGCGTCTCTGTATACTTGAGTTTCTCTAATATGGCGGCTGAGGGTAGTATCTCTAAGATAGAATTCGGCACGACTTTTTGCGTCTTTCTCGGTCCTGCCGCAACATGTCGCATGATCGCGACCGTGCTGCAGATCAAACGACTCTAGCGGCAGGACTGAGAATGACTCAAAAAGTCATGCCGAATTCCATCTTGAAGATACTACCCTTAGCCACCACGTTAGAAAATCCCAAGTATAGTCGGCGATGCATCTCGGGGCGGGCTCGTTTATGGCGCGGAAGTAGGTGGCGGGGGCCGGTCGCCGTGCGCGAGGTCCATAAGGCGCTGGCCCCATGCTCAAAAGGTCTGTTCAGTCGATATACAACACGTGGCGCTCCCTGAAATGACCTCGGCGACAATGCGTTCACGTAATTTTTACTTTATCGCCCTTATTTCGTAAGAAGATGAAGTATTCTATTCCTGCTAAGGCAAACAGCAAATTATCAACAGAAAAAAACTTTTTGCCGCATTCTGGTAACGAAAAAGAGGATAAAGTTTGTTCCTATGTAGAGTAATTAACTTTCTCTAACACGCTGTGTAGTCAGAATTCATGTTTTGCGAGTACTTGATACCGAGAGATCTACTGATGGCAAAACGTCTGTCTGTCCGTCGGTCTGTTCGTCTGTCAACGCTAGCACCTACACCGTTCAGCCCATTTTCTACAAAATTGGCATTCCTCAATCGATTTTAAGGAACCCGAGGCTCTGTGAGTTTGAAACATATTTTAATATTTGGGTACTTTACAAAAGGCCTCAATTTTATTTTAAAAAAATTCTGAAAAATGGCTACAATTTTTTTATTTAACTTCGTCCTTGTGTAGTGCAAAGGAAGCCTAAAAGAATAGCCCAGTTGTAATTTTCTATGAAATCCCTGTTTTTCCGAAAAATGCAAATATTCATTTTTTGCATCATCTTTCAATATTGAAGATAGAAATTCATTTCCGTAAAAAATCAGTTGTTGAAAGAAAGATATCGAAATAAGTTCATGTTCGTTGATCGTGTAACAGTTGTTCGATAATATGAATACTTTTTTAATAATTTTGCGTGAATTACAGGCAATTTTTAAACACTTTTTTTTTCTCAGAAATGGCTCCAATTTCTTTCTTTAAATTTTCTCTGCATGTGTATCAAAACGCGATAAAAATTGGTTCTAGTCGCATTTTCGGCGAACTCTTTGTATTTTCAAATTTCCAAAAAGTTATCATTGCAAAAGTACAATACTGAACATATAGATTTTTGTCGTAAATAAAATCTGTTCTATAAATTCAGATCTTTAAAAAAAGGTTATGAAAATGATTTTTCTTGAAGAATCGATTATTCGCGTAATTTCTGCTTGAAGATAATGCAAACACACACATACGCACACCACACACATAAACAAACATTTTCAACAAAAAAAAAAAAAACCCTCCAAATTGATTCATCGATTTTTCCTCAGATAAGAACAAGGGAAGTTTAAAGGAATAGTGTATGATGGATCCCCGGACGTATGATGTAGTTTGTGTGAGGTAAGTGTAAAACTAAAAATCATTGGATTGCAATTAATACGATGAGGGCTTATTTCGATTTTTCGCTTATTTTGAATGATTTTGTAAGAGTACTTACATTACAAAATCCAGAAGAAACTTAAACATTTTACTGGCATTGCCTTGTTTCAAAAGAACGTAGGAACTTACTCCCACAGATAAATTTGTAAGCCTTACATCTAGAAATCTTGAATTTTCTGTTACTAACTTTGTTTATTTCAGAAAATTTCGAATTATAAACGTTGTCCTTTCTTCATATTTAAGTGAACTAAATTGTTTTTGTTTCAGCCAAACTATGGTATCTTCCTTACGATCTCCCGTAAAGCATGAGCATTAATAGAAATCTGATAATTCTACTAAAACCCAGTAAAACCGCCCAAGAATCAGAGCGCACTAAAAACACCTCACCGTTTCCTTCACAAGCTCGTACTGAGAGTTCGAATGGTTCGTTTCGCCGTTTAGCCAGAAATCGCCGAACAGCCGTGATTCTCCGTACGCAGCTATGAGTAGGGGCGCTTATTGTCATGCAAAAGGATACGAACTCCTTCAAACGGTTGAGTCGTTGAGTGCTAGCGAGCTCTCAATTTTATGAGTTAATATAGATAGATATGGCGATTCCTTTGCAACATAATCGTTGATTTATGTAATTTTCTCGTCTGTTTCATAATTAATATGAAATATTCGTATATATTTATTAACTATCTACGTATTAACTAAAATATTCAAAAGGCCATGCTTTTATTATTTTGCTTGGTCATCGGTATATATCCCGAAAGGTGGCGGTGTTCCCTCACTGGAATGAGAGATCTATCGATGATCGGACGCCTCGCCACTGAGTTGGCAGCAAATAACTTAGTTTTTTACAAATGTGTTGGTTCTCTTGGTTTTGCTTGCATGCCTTAAACTCGAATTTAGACCAGGCCAGTCCACTTCTATGCAAACACTCTACATTGCTCAGATTTCAGCCGATCTGATACACAGGATATTCCAATTATTTGTACTGACATAGTGTTTTCCTTTTTGTAAAATGCCACACAAAAAACACTCATTACAACACTTCAGCGCTGCCTTTAGTAGGTCGTAGCAAAAATTTTGATTCACGTAACTTAATATCAAGCCGATATATTGTAATAAATGTGGAAAACTGAGGTTCAAACGCAGAACTTCGGGCGTTCGCTTAAGACTGCTGTTCTCATTTCAACGGCATGTGAACATAATCAATTGATTGATTCCGGGTAAGTCCGGGTGATATTGGCCCTTTAGTGTAGTAAGTTATATCCCGTAAGTTTAGTGTAATGTTATATCCCGAAAGGTGGCGGTGTCCCCCCACTGGAGTGTGAGATCCAACACCGACCTATTCTTTGGCTTGCGAAGTTTCTTCCTCTCTAGGTATCTCCCCAGCGGGACACCTCTTCAGTCGCGGCAAGCTTTACCCTCCCGACAAGCGAGGTGGTGTTGTGCTTGTGTGTGTATATGAGTGTGTTACAAGGGGGGGGGAGGATAGGACAACAAAGAGGAAGGAAGGATCACGGGCGGCTCCTGACACATTTGTTAAGGTACTGTGACATTCGCCTGGTGTTGATCGGAGAACCGCGAAAACTACCGATCAGAGCAGCCGACTCCTAGAATTCTCCTCCAGATGGCTAGTGTCGAAAATCCTACCACCGTTAGGACTCGAACCCTAGAACCTCCCAGTTAGTCTGTTGAACATAACAAAACAATATTATGATCATGGCCATAATATAACTTTTGAACATAACAGCTTAACGATATTCAATGCACGCTGTCAATATGACACTTCCTCTACCCTGGCTAGCGAGAGGAATAAACTTCGACCACAGACTCAAAATATTTAAAAAGAAGATGAACCTGACGCTGAAGTGGGACTAAAACACTTGACCTTTCAGGGGAAAGAGAAATCTGCCCCACACGCCGCGAACCCAGACACGAAGCGTCGCACAGCGCCTAAACAAGTGAGCGGCCGCTCTGGGCGCCTCCGTCTATCGCAGCCGCAATCCGATCAGACGATCAGCTGCGGGAGCGACAGGGAACCTACACCCCTCCACTTGACCCGCCTGGCCTGGTACTCTCTTAATCCCTAGCGATCCGATCAGACGATCAGCTGCGGGAGCGACAGGAACCTACACCCTCCACTTGACCCGCCTGGCCTGGTACTCTTAATCCCTAGCGATCCGATCAGACGATCAGCTGCGGGAGCGACAGGAACCTACACCCTCCACGACCCGCCTGGCCTGGTACTCTCTTAATCCCTAGCGATCCGATCAGACGATCAGCTGCGGAGCGACAGGAACCTACACCCTCCACTTGACCCGCCTGGCCTGGTACTCTCTTAATCCCTAGCGATCCGATCAGACGATCAGCTGCGGGAGCGACAGGAACCTACACCCTCCCTGACCCGCCTGGCCTGGTACTCTCTTAATCCCTAGCGATCCGATCAGACGATCAGCTGCGGAGCGACAGGGAACCTACACCCTCCACTGACCCGCCTGGCCTGGTACTCTCTTAATCCCTAGCGATCCGATCAGACGATCAGCTGCGGGAGCGACAGGAACCTACACCCCTCCACTTGACCCGCCTGGCCTGGTACTCTCTTAATCCCTAGCGATCCGATCAGACGATCAGCTGCGGGAGCGACAGGAACCTACACCCTCCACTTGACCCGCCTGGCCTGGTACTCTCTTAATCCCTAGCGATCCGATCAGACGATCAGCTGCGGGAGCGACGGGGAACCTACACCCTCCACTGACCCGCCTGGCCTGGTACTCTCTTAATCCTAGCGATCCGATCAGACGATCAGCTGCGGGAGCGACAGGGAACCTACACCCTCCACTCTGACCCGCCTGGCCTGGTACTCTCTTAATCCCTAGCGATCCGATCAGACGATCAGCTGCGGGAGCGACAGGAACCTACACCTCCACTTGACCCGCCTGGCCTGGTACTCTCTTAATCCCTAGCGATCCGATCAGACGATCAGCTGCGGGAGCGACAGGAACCTACACCTCCACTTGACCCGCCTGGCCTGGTACTCTCTTAATCCCTAGCGATCCGATCAGACGATCAGCTGCGGGAGCGACAGGAACCTACACCCTCCACTTGACCCGCCTGGCCTGGTACTCTCTTAATCCCTAGCGATCCGATCAGACGATCAGCTGCGGGAGCGACAGGGAACCTACACCCCTCCACTTGACCCGCCTGGCCTGGTACTCTCTTAATCCCTAGCTTCACTAGCCGGGGCTCAGTCATTGGCTCCATTGACTGATTTTTTACAGGTTTCACAATTTTTGTAGGAAGCTGCAAATCATAGATAACGTTTCTAATTCGCTGGGCTGCTCAAACAGGCGGCCCATGTGCCCCGCCGGGGCCCAGCATTTGTTCGCAGATTAACGGTGAATGCAGCACTCTAGCATTATCTTTAATAAACAAAACAATTATATTTCAAAAAATTGGATTTTTGTTATTCACCTACCAATACGTTGGTAATACGCATAATAATTGCGGAGATCGGCTTTGTTTGTTAATACACCCGCCTACCAGGAGGCCTAGGTTGCAACGGTCAAGGGTTTGGTATATGCTCTTTTGTCCCAGAAAGCCTGATGACGTCACGCAGAGCGCGAGATTTTGCGTTGTACGCATGCGCTAAAATGCGGGCTGTTTAGCTATCGAAGACTGCGAGATTCACAGCATGGAGCACATTAATGGCGACTCACAAGTCTTTCACTTTTTGTAAAACAATAAAGTCATTCCCAAATTATCACAAACATTAATTTTCGTAACTGTTTCTATTCTACTTGTATTACTCCGTATACGAGAAAGTAAAAAGAGGACACTTTGTATAAACACTTTTAATATAATAATTTGATTTTCAAGGTAATATGCTACTGACAAAATGAATACTTCAACCATTGTCATCACTTTCGCAATCACACATTTGGCCTACTTCATTAATCATTATCATTACTCTTGTCCACTTTTATACCAGACGTATTTGGTGGATGATGAAATCTCCCCCAACAATGAAAACGTTTCTTTGCTTTGAACTTTGCAACAAACGCTTTGAACTTTTAAGTATGACAATAAACAAGATTTTTCTTTTTTGTGACTTACTTGGAATATAAGCACAACAGAGCAGCATTAACTCCACACGTCAGCAGAATAGTATTCAACACCACAGAGCGCAGAATCTATAACCAGCACCATAACCATACGTTGTTCTATATGATGTACCATGTGAAGGCATCATTGACGCATTTCAAGGAGAAAAAGACGTAAGCATAGATATGGTTGATCTATGGATTTTGGCGGTTGTTAGGAGAGAGATAGGTGATGTTAAATGTAATTTATTTACACAACAGTGGAATGTTAGGATGTTGGGGAGTGTAAAAAACTGTAAAATCGCGCAGTGACCTTTCTATATTATTGGGCAGTCAAATTGATTTTTTTTTCACGACAGTGGCAGCAGTCCACAATAATCCGATGCTACAAGTTGAAGCGTGAATTACAAAAACAAGATTTTCTCGAAAACGGCTTCAATTTTTTTCTTTAAACTTTTGGTAGGGA
This sequence comes from Teleogryllus oceanicus, assembly GCA_964035755.1. Lineage (NCBI taxonomy): Eukaryota > Metazoa > Arthropoda > Insecta > Orthoptera > Gryllidae > Teleogryllus > Teleogryllus oceanicus. Next base: position 41,800,009 of record CAXIVR010000011.1, on the reverse strand, counting down.
TAGTGCTAAATACACTCTATAAGATGATATAACGCCATTTTGCTCTATCCCGGAGTTTTTCAAAAATTACAAAAATGTAATTTTGTTTGACTTGTCTCTCGCGTCGTAAATATTTACATTAGCGGTAATTTCTTCACATTATTGAATTTATGGGTACATGTGCTTTAAATAATGCCCTATAAAGTTTCTCGAAAACCAACAGCTTTCTGTCAAAATGAACTCAAAATTCCGCATTTTCAGAAACGCTCAAACGCAATTTTGTCAAGAATGTCTCCACATTTTTCCTTACTTTTTTCCCAACGTGTAGTGCTAATTGCACTGTTTAATATGACATAAAGATCATTTTGTGTACTCTTTTTTTTTTCTTCAAAAATTACAGAAATGTATTTTTTTAATATCTCTTACACCGTTTATATGCACATTTTCAGCGATTTGTCAATTTATGAGTCCCTCAAATGACTTGAAATAAAGTTTTTCGAAAACCCAAAACATCTCTGTGAAAGAGAGCTTCAAATTTCGTATTTAGAGTAACGATTAAACGCCATTTTCATAAAAACGGCTCGAAATTTTTCAATGAAAGTTACTATTTATGACGAGGTTTTACTCTTCTTTAACATTATTAAAGTATTATTTCGCTTCTACTATTAGGCAACTGAAAAGTTGAGAAAATGTCTACAAAAAAAAAGTACTTTGGGAGGCGATAGATGGCAGCCAGCACGAGGATGGAGCAAGAGTAATGCCAGTCTACACCGAAACATTCCATTCGTGGATTCACTCATGGTTGTTTTTCTTTCTACGCACAGATTCACTCAAATACACTCCAACAAATATGGGGAATTCAACTGCGGTCACCGGACAACGTATGTCACAAGATGTCTCTTCAAGCGTTGCTTGTCTGCCCCATACGTTTAGGTTGCATTTAAAAGTAGTATCCACTTTCCAACAAAAAAGTGGATATTTCGTCCTTTCTTGTAAAATCCACCCAGGCAGATTTTTACTTCTAAAAAGGTCATGTCGGGGGACAAGAGGAAGTATAGTATCTCTAGCTATTCCTTTTGCTAACTATTACGAAACACATTATCGTTATCAGACGAGAACTGCTTTTTCAATCGTGTACATGCCCAGTAAAAGAGAAACTTTGGGTTTTAACGAGAAAAATTCTTTGATGCATGCGACAAAAAGGTGGAAATAATAATTTGCGTGATTTTTTGAACAGAATTCATTTACTGCCGTTTTCATTTTGAAAAGTTTGGTTGCAGAAATGAGAGGAAAATTTGTAAGAAATTAAGAACACGAAACATTTTGATCAAACAATGTTGTTGTGGATTTAATATCATAAAAATGGAACAAAAAGAACTTCAAGGAAATATTAGACTACATTTAACATAATTGTTTATGCTTCTAGAAGGTAAGGTAATCTGCAATTGTTACAAATATTCAAAATATTTGTGTGTGTGGTATTTTGCTCTTTTTTCTGCTGTTTTAGATTGATCAATAACAGATTTAGACTCAGGAATTTGGCAGTGGGGATGTTCAGATGGATTGCGTTGTTGTTCCCAAACCAGATCGTTGCGTAAACATCAGAGTGTTCCATGCGTGGGCATTATGCATTTCGTATTTTCGCGCGATAGTCTTTTATTGGCGGTTTCCAAGGAAGGTTCATTCGCTGGCCGCTGGCAGCAGGCCTGTTCGGGAGACGTCCTCCGTAATCTCGTGCGAAAGAAGTTGGTGGGGGTGGACAGGAAACGATAACAGCCGATTTCGAGAAAGACAATCTGAAGTAGGCGTCATTTGCATTTCCAGAAAAAAATAAGAATATTGGAGTGAGTTCATTGAAGAAGTAAGTTCGCATTCTCAATGAATGAGTGGGCCATGTTTTAACAAAACTGGACGATGGAGAGCAATTGAAGGGCTTAGTGCAAGAAGGTGTAACACAGAAAATGGTCAAGGGAGATATTTGAGATTAAGTAAACTTGCTTGGAATATTACAGGAAATATTTTTTTTTTAATATCACAAATATTGTGATTTTCATCCAAAGTAGCAAAGCAACGAATAGGAAACTCATAGAAAAGTTTTAACAACAAAAATAAAAAGTGAGTTATCATCTTCAAGCACTAGGCCCTTCACGGTGCACTCCAAAATTTAACTTACGGGAAAGTAATTATTTCCATTCTTTTAAATCTTGCTTAATTACTTTTCATACTACACATTTTAAATTTTTGTCATTCTAACAGGTGTGAAATGAGTGTATCCTAGAGGGGGTAAAAGTGTTTTATTATGAAATTATGCGAAGGAAAAAGGGTGAAAAGTGGCGGTTTTTGTATGTAATACATGTTGAACGAACTCAGTGACACAGTAGGACCGATACTCGCTTATCTTTCCTAAAACCTGCTACATAATTATTTTATTGGTGATTTTGTTGAAAAATGTTTAAGTTTTTAAATGTTTAATTTTTTCTGGATGGATTTGTACATTGCTCGACATTTTTGCAGCTTTCTGCCGATTTGGGATTTTTTACGCATTTGTAGGTGTTCTGAAGTCGGGGAATCGAGAATAAATAGGTTGAGTGGAAAATTTCTTCATGTTTTCCCCCCTAATTGTTCTGTTGAATGTAGTTCTCTGAATGCACAAATTCCCTTTTTTTCTCGTTTTGGAAAAACAAGAAATTTTCATATTTTATTCCACATTTTGTTAAACACATTTAATACAATTTATCGACAATTTTCTAAGCACTCGGGGTATTACCTATGAAAATACTGTTTTACTACGTATGCCGGGACCCCTTTCAAACTTTTCAGGTAGACCACGGCTCTCAACGACACCATGATAACACTGCAATAAATTAAGCATTTTATCACATTTCCGGTGGCGGGCTGGTGTCCCAACAAACTGGGAGTTGCAGCTCCATCGAATGACGGAAATTGTAATTTCCAAAATTCAGAACACTGCTATATAATTAAACGCAAGCAATTCATGTAAATTAATTAAAACTATGTTTAATAAACGTCTACATTCAAACTTACATTATTTTGTGCTTAGTCTGTATGTATGTCTGTAAGTATCTTCACCTCCTGCTCACATGGTTCTTGCTTTGATTTCCTGTGGGCACTCGAGATATTGTGTTAGTTCTGCAATGGGACAAAGCCAGTAAATAATATTCATATAAATCAAAACCGAAATAAGCTTCGAAAATACAGCGATCGCACTCCAACACTTTGCAAGAAGCGCTATTATTTGGACACTTTTTTTTTTTTTTTATTTGTTGCGTCATTTTCGCGCACGTCTCTAATTCCTTCTTGAGCATTGAGCGCATCTGGAGAAATCCTCCGTTGATTTTTTTTTGTCTCGTAAAGGTCAGTCAATGTATTTTATCCCCTCGTCCAGGGTCTCGGCGCCATTAGTAATCCGGGTTCCCAGATCCATCCAGAAATCCGTGGTGTCTCGACTTGCTTCGCGACTTCACGGAGTATAGTTAGGCAATTCTGCCAACGATGCCGGCTCGTTCATTGTATGATCTTAGTTGTCTTTGTTGCTACTAGGGGTGATAAAAACGAAATGAAATTATTTTATTTCAAAAATTTCACTACCCTGGTATATATTGCAATATCGAAAGGACTGTAATTTTCCAGGAATGTATTCTCTCTTAAATCGGTAGAGATTCTTACTTTCTTGAGGAAGACTTGTCGGTAGTACGAGCAGCAACAACACTTATACAATAACTATCTCTAGAGATCCATACGCACGCGTATTCACAACGTCGCTCGCAAATTACACACGCCGTGAGTAGAAGAGGAACAGAAATGGGGACTTTCTTCCAGAATGGCCAACTTCACACGAGGGACTCACCAAATGAACATTCTGGATCAATAAACCTAATATCAAATGAAAATAAATTCTCCAAACATCATAAATAATGCATTCAGTACCATCAAGAATTTACTGAACTTGTGTACTTTCAGCAACCCGCGAAATTCATAAAATTATTGTTTCCACTAGTTTCAGACGAACACACACACACACACACACACACACACACACACACACACACATGCACGCACACGCACACCCACACACACACACACACACCAAAAAAATGGTATTACCCTCGGACTCTTCGCCGGCGTGGCCCCCTCCTATCTGCGGCCAGACCCGGACCCTTCGGTCTGCGGGGCCAGCACCCTGCGATGTAAGTAAAGTGGCTTATCTTACGAATGCTGCGAAGCGAAGACAACGGGGGCCCATTGTTGAAGCATAGGGACGCGCGGCCAGTCTCCGCAGTAAAAGAGCTTAAGAGTGTGCATGACACTGGTGCACTGCCTGGGAGCACACGAGACGCTACAGACTCGTTCGACGAGCACTCTTTGATTTCAGCTGGCATGCGGTGCATTCGCCTGTGTTAGCGACTTCTCTGGACAGCATTAAGAACTGTTTGAAACTTCTCATTCCACCGCACTTCAAAGTGCTAACGGATGCGGAAGACTGGCTCTCGGTAGCAAAAGAGTTATTTTTTCGCATCTGTTTTAAGGTTTTCAAATTCTCAATACCTTTTTAGAGGATTACCAAACTTACTAAATATTTCTTATACATTTCGAATTACTAGGTATACCGGCGGGAAACGCGGTGTATCAGAATTCGCCACCATTTCAAAAGCATCGATACTGCTGTAATTTCTTGAATATTGAATGGCATTAAGTGGAAAATATATATTCCTAACACATTACATTTCTTTTTGGATTATCTGGAGATAGTGCAACCGTACAACATAAGCATGAGCCGCCATTCCTGTCTTCACAAATACTGCACTAACGTAGTATATAATGACTGTACATACAATGAAACACTTCTTTACATACCACGGGTACCAAAATTATTGTTGATCCATAAAACAACAGTATATATCAAATATTTAATGACGGATGCGTCTTTGAGTCGCATGGGGGTCAGCTGTGTCGTAAGCAATTGGGCACTGCGTGGAAGAATTAAGTCGGTTCGTACAGTCTGAGAATATGCGAAATAACATAATAAAACATTTCTGTTTTTCAGTCAATATCGAAACCGTTTCATTGTGTTCAGATTTTTCCGAGGTGATGGATATCTAAGGGAAACATAAGACACCTCTCACATGGCCAGAATCTTCGTAGTTTTCTTTCAATTTCTACGCTCATTTGATATCAGTAATATTATCTACGGATGCAACATCTTCTAGAACTCAAATTGCACAAATCTTCCTCTCTCAACAAGATCTCCTTATTGGGGAAATGTGAGAAGTATCTCTCTTACGGGGACTCGGTTTACACTTTACAGAAAGTGGCGCATGCGCCCACGTTCTCTCACGCCTCGCTCATAGGTGAGCCGGCCTTTCCTTTTTCAATTATATACGGCATATTTTTCTGGAACATCAAACCATACAAGGGGAATTATATTGTAACTTTACTAATCTAGGATACAATTGAGGGGTTGTGGTCAGGACATGAGACTCGTTTTGCACAAGCGTCGATGCTCAATAAATTAAGCAAAACATTGTTTTCTTTAAAACTTTATTTTAAGGATCATATGGTATCGTTGTCTCGAGAAACATTTTCCACAACCAAGAATATTAATGCACCCTGTTTTTCTCAGGCACGTTTCTTAACTTTTCTCGTCATTTGTAAATTGCGCGTTTATGTTCCTGTCCACAACTCCTGAATTAATAACTACATATGATTTTATCATGGACCATTTACAGTGTTGCCACATGATTCGGAGAGCATCTTCCCAAATGTTTAACAATTCCCCAAGTTAACAGATTAAAACAGGGAAAATCATGGATTGAACATATTTACGGAAGTAAACGTGAAATTCCATAAGGCTATGAGACCCCCTTTTAAAAGTTTCAATGTGAGTCACGGCCCCCTCTCTTTACGCACGCTTATGGGGCCGCCCACCTGAGCAGCGTTTCTTCATAGTACTATTTCCTACTTTCCGCCTTCAATAATGGAAGAAAGAGTCCTGTTTCTTTTGTTGTCAGTTGCTCTGCTCTAAACCATAGTTTTGATACACGGGTAACATTTTTTAAAATTGTTTCTTTTTAATTTTTTTTAAGTTCCTTTTTAAGTTTTGCGCGACGTGATGTCTTCCTTGTCATCATTTTCCTTTTAAAAAATAGTTTGACTCTATTATAATCCATTTCCAATACTCAATATTGCTATTTCAAATAATAATTGATTATTTTTTTTTTTTTAATTGGTTCCACCATCCTTTACTTATCAGCTTTCTTTCCTTTTTTTAATTTTTTATTTATATTTACTAATCATTTTTATTTCCTTAAATAAGTTCAATTCCTCCTGGTTTCCCTTCACAATTTGGGGAACTTATACATGTGGGGAAGAGGCTCACCAAACCGTCTGGCAACCTGTAAATGGTTCAACGTGAAATCAAATGTATATGTTAACTGTATTATTAGTTATAATTTCATTCTCCTTGTTATATGTCTTATTTATTTACTTGTGAAATATGATAGGTAATTAAAAATATTTAATGGCAAAAGGAGCCCAGAAATGTTGTTACGACCTCCGCTGCCAATTAAAAGACGCAATACGCCACGGGCCTAAAGGAAGTGCACGATTTCCCTGGTAACACTGTTTTTCGTCCTTGAGCGCGCTGCGCCGCCCTATCAGCTGGCTCCGCCCCCACCCGGCTACCTGGTGACGCCACGAGCCGCCCGCCCGCGCCAGTCGGGGCAGGGGCGGGGCGAGGCGGGCAGGCAGTGATCGGCGTCGGGGGGGGGGCGGCGGTGGGCGTGACGCCTCTGACAAACACATCAGCCGCAGCCACAGCAGCGCCGGCGGACGGGCAGCACGGCGCCGACGCTATGGTTGTCACGGTGATCCTCCTCGCTCAAGGTACTCGGCCATGGCTGGCCTCCGCGCCTTTCCTCTTGTAGCGTGCGTTGCGGTTGCGAGGACAGGGCCAGCCCAGGCGCCGTCCTGTGCGCCAGGTGGATCGCTCGCGTCCCTTTATTCGTGCAGCCGCTGCCACCGAGGCTGATCGTTATCGTCTTCTGTTGCCGTGCGTCCTTCCGAGTGTGTGTGTGCAAGCAGTGTGCTTACTTTTATGAAAACTGTTGCTGCAGTATTACATACTTGTGGTCGATGACATTCATCTGTTATGACGTAAGGTCCGAAAGTGTGTTAACCGCTTTTCCACCTGTGAAGAAAGGAATGTCTATAACGAGCTCTTTGGTTGTGCAGAAAATTGATTTCTGCAACACTCGCAGTGAGTTTGAACGAACATTTTCACTTGTTGAATCGTTTATAAGTGTTAAAAAGATTAGAGTTTCGTTTGAAAGCAAGAACACTGCATGCAGGTGCGTCATGGTGATGCTCTTTTAAACGTGATGCCTGACGTGTGAAATGAAAATAGTTTTTATTCCCTTTTCGTTGTATTCTAGCGTGCGCCGCCTACGTTATAAATGTTATTAACGATCTTACTATTAAATGAAAGCCTTAGCCACTCGCTGGCCTTGAACAACTACCGAACGACGCGCGTAATTCGAGGTTCTGACCATGAGGTCGATTGTTCTAGGAGAAGATTTATGTTGCGTTAAATACATTTAAGATTTAGAACTGTCAGGTATTTTACAATGTAGTATCGTAAAACCGGAACGAAGAAAATTTTAAGATAGGTTGACGGATTATAAGGAACTGAAATTGTAAGTAATTTCTAATTGTTATGAAAATCGATGTGATCCAAATTATTCAGTTTATTTACAGTCTGACAAAACTTTTTGCGTGCAGTTGTGACTGTGTAGAGATTATGAGGAACTACGTGCTACAGTGTGTTAATTTGCTTAACTTCTGATTTTTAATAATTCCTGGCTATGTGTTGGATAAGCTTGCATAAAATTTTGCCCAGCTGAATTATAAAATGTAAAGTTTTGGCATTGCCAACTTTGTGTTTCAATACCATGTTACTGTCCATAACGTTAATGACAACAAAGCTTGGAAATGGCTGGAAGACATAACATTGTCATTGTTTCCTTTTAAATTAATTTTGAATCGGACTTAACTCTGCGATCTTTCAAGCTGATACAGCTTCAAGTAAATTTTAAGCTAAAATGTCAATTTTTTAAATTTATCACAATTTTAAAAACAAACAACACAAATTGACTTTGTTTTGAGAAAATAAAATAGTTGTGAAAATAAGACTTCCCAAATTTAAAGCATTGATAATTTTAGTTGACAAGTCTCGAATGTTAGTTCAGGCACTATTCGATTTTCAATGTTGTCTTCCTTTAATGCACTGTGTGCAGTTTAACCAAAAAGAATTGATTATATTTTCTTTTTACAAGTATTGCATATGAATTATTAACATCAATTGATTTTCCATTACATACATAAAGATAAAATGAAAATTTGCTGGAAATTGTCATAATGTTTTTAAACTTTTTTGTTAGATGCTTTCTTTCAAATACATATATTATAATTTTTTGGCAAGTATACGAGAAGTTAGACTGAAAAATTTGGTATAATATCAGCACTCCAATTTGCAGAATTTTAACAATATATAAAGATCTGTAGCAAAAGTTTTGTTAACTGAATTAAGACATAGTTTGTGTCAAATGAACTCCATTTCTTCTATAAGCTGGCTCTAAAACCACACAAAATAGTTTTCCAAATGTGGCCTGTACACTGCTCAACTGCAACGAATTAAGTACTCTTATAATACACTGCAATACGTTAAATATTTTAACAAAAACTATTTTCACAAATACTGCAAAACATAATGTAGTGTATTTATACAGTAGAACAATTCTTTATGAATAAAAAACACAAAAATGTTCTGTTCCATAATGCACCATGGAATAGGAAATAATTTATGGCAGGCAGCCTCTTTCTTATTGATTCAGTGGTGAGTTGTAGTTGACATTTACATAATTGAAATGATTGAAGGCGTTGTCAAGCCTCTTCCTTGCTGTCACACGACATCCATAGTGTCATAAGCAGATATGCACTCAGTATGAGAAGACAGTCGATGAGAGCAGTAAGAGAACAACTAGAATAAAATAGTAAAATAGTTGCATTCTTCAATCAAAATCGAAATGTTTCATTGTTTTTGTATTTTTCCCATCTTCCTGGGTTTTTAATGAAATCGTAGACACCTCTCACATGGCTGTAGGCAGCATATTCTGTCAATTTGTGTGTTATTTGAAATAATTAATAATTTTTTTTATTAGTTTATAATTTATTCTGTTGAACATTAAGTACCTACAAAAATAAATTAATGCATTTCAAAAGGACAATACCAAGACCACTAACTTCTGAAGAATTGCTCCAGGGATTTCGAAACAGTTTTTTACTCAATTTCAGAAAAAAAAATTAAAAATATACAACGCAGATTTTTAAAATTGGGGTGTTAGGTGTCAATGATGGTTTCTGACATTTCACATTTTGCAGGGAGATGATGTTCAACAGTGGGTTTACTCCAAATGAGATATATGAGCAAAATATCATTGTCTTTTGTGAAATCAGGTGGAATATATGGTTAATTCAGTGTCAGTTCTTTACAAAAGCCAATAATCTGGGTTTCATTCAAAATGCCTTTATTTACTTTTGAACATCTCATTTAATGAAAATATGACTTATGGAAAACAAAATTTCATTTGAATAAGCAAGTATGTCATTGATTTGATATTTCTCTTATTCTTGTTTTGAACAGCTGAAGTTTGGCGATATTCGTGGGTAAATTTATTAAAAATAGGGTCTTACGTATTTTAAAGGAAGACTTCTCAATCTTTTAACTGTACTGTAAACAAATTCATTGTTGGAAATGTGATAAATGCAAAGAAATTTTTGTGTTTGGAGTAATTAAGTGAGCTTTTATATTTTATTTAATTGTGCTTCAACTTTTCTTGTTGTTATTGGAAATGTTATGCCATCTTGGAATTGAAAAAATCTAATGTTGATGGTTTTCACTGATGCGTAGTGCTCTTATCAATATGCTGTATTCACATTCACTGGTGAATGTGAATACAGCATATTGATTGTGCCTTCAATAGCTTGGTTTGATTCTTTCAAGAGTAGGCAAAATTTCACCCAGCCCAAAAATACCTATGTAAAAAAATATTTAAATGTTTTTAATGATTTTAAATTAATTGAAATAAAACAATGAAATTATAATTGTATATATTGAAATATTAATTGAAAACTCAAATTTAATCTTATCAAGTGCATATAGGCTAGTACAAAAACAAAACAAGTACAAAATAAACTAAGCTGATAATAAATTCCAAACTTCATTCACTGGTATGGACAACTCCATTTCATCTCGACAAACAAATTCAAAAACAACACAAATACCAAAAAACTTACAGTGAAATGCAAATTTGTTTTGCAACTTTCCTAAATATTATGCATTTTTACTGTATTATACAAACATAATAAAATATGTAAAAAAAGTTACTAATAATAATTATGAGCTTGAAATCTTAAAACTGTGTGTGTATGCGTGTGTTAATTCACACACACATATGCACCATATATGTCCTTGGCAGTATGTTTTGTATTTTTATTTGACTGCTTTAAAAATGAAAATATGTTTTTCATATGTTATGTATATTTTAAAGAATAGTACTCCCATAAAACCCAAAGTACCATCAGTGTCCTTTTTCTGTTGGAAAAAATCCTGTTTTTTCCTACCCTGTTCTTTCTGCTGAATGGTTTCCTTTTAAAGGTTTTTGTAATTCTTTCTTGATTTCCAACAAATTTGGGGTTTTAGCTTAATAGTTCACAAATGAGCACAATGACTTCAATTTGAAAGACTGGATTAGTTGTTTTTCAAATAATTTGTCTGTTGAGTTATTAATGAGGAAGTCATGAAAATGGTGTTGCTGTTCCTAAAAATTAAAAAAATTCTTGTGCTTTGTATATGTTTAGGGAGTGAAATGTATGGTGTTTTAAGTTGAGTAGTATATTTTTCTTAGAAATTCAGAATTCTTTTGTAAATTTACGATTTTATTATTATAATCATGACCAAATGTCCTTTAATTCTGGGAAGCCATTGAATTTGTATGTTTTTGAAAAATTTAACAAGTTATTGTTAATGTTGGATGAGCATGGATTAAATATGTTATTATTTAAACAGACTCTTCTTCACCAGCTTTGTTAACTTTACAAAATATTCATTTTTATAAAATAATTCAAACACACAGTTTTGTTGATGTTCCTAAGATATTAAAATTGTGAGATGTGAATTATTTATTTGAAAAGTCTTGTTAGAAAGTTCTCTTAGCAACCCTGTTATGTTTTCTCCTAGTTTAATTGGAAGTTTAGATCAACACTTCTTAATTTTTCAATAATTTTTTTAGATTAATAAAACAATTGCAAATATATATTATATAAATCTGAGGTCCCCAGAATGACATACTTTACGCCGTCCAGATAACATTATTCGATTCTCCATTTGTACACGGAGGTTAAAAAATAGAAATTCATAAAATGGAACAATTTAGAATAAAGTAACATTTTTTAAAAATATTTATATGATCACAACATAAAATAAAGTAGTATACGAACATTTGTAATAACGCATAAACAAACAAAATGTGCAATACAGTTTCAACACCAAAGAAATGTGCAGTAAAACACGTAGCATTCTATTGAAATTTTAATTTTTGAGAACATTTCAGTCTTGATCACTTCACAAACTGTGTCATCAGTATGAAGGGTGAATATGAAAGAAATGGAACTACACTTGTGCTTAAGCTAACTATTGAATCTGATGGGGTTGGTCAGGACAAACAATAACAGTGCTTATGCTCAAAATATTAATATTCAAAATGGAATGTCAAGAAGTGCAAGTAATGGATTCCACTGAGTTCAGAACCAACATACTCGCTGTAGGATTATTCTTGGTATATGATGAAGGGTAGTTTTCAATAGATAAGAGAATATATTTTTTTTGCCATCTATTTAGTATCCATTTTAAATGTAATATATTTATCAAGTGTGGACAATTGCTGTTTAAAAATTTATGTAGAAATTTCTTAGCATTATAGTGATATTAACAAGGGTATATTGTTTGCTAATGAATCTCTTATCATTGTGTTGTCTACAAACCAGGTTGGCAATTCCACGTACCATATTATATTGACTTGAATTGGAAGATCATATAGTAGATGCACACAACGGACAAGACATGACCAAAGACAAATAAAGAATTTGCAAAATCCAAGAGTATCTTATTTCTTTGCAAGCTTACTAAAAAAACACAATTTCATTGATTTGTTGATACACATATCAATGTGTTTATTGAATAATTTAAATAGTCTATTTAAAATTCTGAATGTACAAGCTTAGATTTATTTTTTAAATGAGTTTAAACCTTCAGTTTATCAGTCATTGTTAATTCAAGCATTTTTGGAATCTCATTAATGCGAGCGATTTAATTGTAGGTTTGATTCACAATTGAATTTGAAAAAGAAATTCTTGTACAAGACCAAAAAACAAACTGTGGATTAAGTGAATATAGTACTAATGTGTAGGAGTCATATATACTTATTCAGGAGTCTGTATTTAACAATTTCATTCTTTGAGCTAGGGCTGTGTATTTATATATCACACTGGTTGACAAAATTCAACATTTTGCCTGTTAAATGGAATATGATAGCTGTTTCTTATGGAAAATTGTGCTCTGATTTCATATTTATAGAGCATTTATTTGTAATGGGCAAGGTTTCTTTGTAATAGGCAATTAAAAGTACATACTGTTGTTAAGTTATTGTATTACATTTGAGTATATCCTTTTTTAGTGCCCAGCCATAACCTGCAAGCATATTTTGATTCTATTTTCCCTTACAAAATGTGTCCATAGGTGCAATGTCTTGGTGGTATTGCTCACCGTGTTTGTCGCTCACGCAACGAGATTTCCAGTAAAGAAGTCTACGTGGGAAACCAGAAAGTGTATATTAAGGAACATGTTACATCCCAGACATTTATAATTGTGAAGGAATTCGACACTAGTACTTCACAGGTCTCTGCTTTTCTGTTACTAAGGAATTCCGTTAAGACTTTCCATGCAGACTTTTCAACCCCTTTCAAACACGCCTCAGTCATGATCCTTCATTTGTGATCCTACAAATGATCCTACAAATATACCCTCCTTTATTTTTGCCTCGCTGATCTTCGTGAATTTGAAGTACGAGAAACCTAGACTACTTTTATCACCTTCACAAAATTTTACATTAGTCCTAGTTTAGTGTGCAAGGGAGGAAGATACGAGTGTGCAGCATTACAAGGGGTTGCGAAGGGTTTTTTTGTGTGTGTCTAGGAATCATTGTCGTCGTGGCCAGTGCTTCAGAAAATGATTTTTGTGATATCTGCAATTCTACTCGCATAGTAAAGAGCAAAATTTAGAATATCTCTGTTGGGGAAAGTGCGATAACTTTCAAATATCCGTATTCATTGCACGAGTGCTGCTGGTATTGTATATTCGATAACAAAAGTTTCATGATACCATACGTCGGTTTCATATGGGCTGCATAGGTACCAGGAATAGTTGGTTTCTCATTTCCGACATGAATAAGCCCGGCTTTTCAATTGAGTTTAGAGGAACTTATAAACAACCTTCTTTTCTTAGGATTAAATGTAATGTTACATAAGACTCTCAGCAAATTTGAGAAGCCCGTGATTTGTCCTGATCACCAACTTGACACCCGACACACAACTCGTATGTCTTTCTTATTAACCCGGCTGTGGTCCTCGGGTTCATTTCGACCCAAATAAAATTTAAATTTCTTGTATAGCTTAAAATTGTGCGTTTGTTGTGTTTCTCCCTGACGTATTGTGTGATTGTTATCTGTCCGTGTAAAACATGTTATTAATTTATTTTAAATATAAAAGGAGTTATGGTTTTGTTTTTCACACACAAGTTCTTAGAGTCCATTTGGATCCGTTGCATTTCTCAAGTTAAACTGCTGTTAGACATTTGATATTGTAACTTGGCGAATTCGTACTAACCGGATTGTCATCGGAGACTTACCTTCTCAGAAGGTGTACGATGGCAATGTTTTGTCGAGCAATATGCTGCTGAAGTTCTAAGAGGAGCTATTCCAATCGCAGGCTAAATCGCTACTCTCTATACTATGGCAAGACAGGTCTTTCGAATATTTGAACGTAGTATCAAATGTGTTTTTCCTCTTCCGATATTGTATAATCCTGGATTCTATGTAACAATCTGTGAATAATCAGTAGTTTTTCGAAGCAATTGTCCGTTTTGGCAGTATATGCCAATTACGGAGTGGAATTTTGGGTTCTTTGTGACAATGGTAGGAGTTATGTATTGAATGTTCAACCATACACTGGCAGTCAAGAAGGGCAACCTGAAGAACAAAATGTGGGAAAGGAAGTTGTGCTAGAAATATCTTTACGTCTGAAGGGTCACAATGTAACCTGTGAAAATTTTTTTTACATCATACAGTTGGGTCAGAAGCTTCTGAAACGGGACATCACTCTCGTTGGAACAATGCGCGAAAACAAAATCTTCTATACCGCTAAAACTTCTCCAAAGGGCACAGAAAGCTACTATTCTACTTTCGCTTTTGCGAATGATCCGACATTAGTATCGTATGTGCCAAGATACATTATGATTATCAGTTCTTATTCATCGAAAAGCAACGACGACGAAGAACAAATGTGTTGGCCCATTTTTGTTTTATCTAACAAACTAGACTTATCTTGCATCAATTCATGTTTTGTTCACAAAAATAAATCCAGATTACACACACACAGAATGTTATCACAAAATAAAACTTTTTATAGAAAACTTAGGGAAATCTTTTGTAAAACTGTTAGTGAACGTAGAACACGCCTGCCACGAACTTCCAGTGAACTCTAATTGAAATCAAGCGAACCGATTAATAATACACTTCTTCAAATTCAGTTTTGTTAGATTCTACTAGAAAAACGGGAAGATGGCAAAACAGACAACAAAATTGCTTTGCATCGCTCCAAAGAAAAACATTTACAAGTAAAAATCGTGTCAATGACATTTGTATTACATGTGTGAAATACATTCATTAATTTATTACCATGCATTTTGTGCAGGTGACCACTGTTTTACATTATTGCGCAATCTTAGAAATAAAATAAATGCGTATAATATATTTCCGTGTATAATTTTAATTTTCTATTATGAATACCAAATATAATCTTTGAAAAAATAATAAATATGCAATAGCAATTATATGGGTCTATTTGGACCCGAGAATCTTAAGAAGCAGTAAATTTGAGGACCGCAGCTGGATTAAGGGAGTAATATTTCACGTTTGGCTCTTCAAAGGTACCTCATCACACACTTAGAGAAATTGTTTGGATGGTTTACAGACTGTCGCGGTATTGCAAGGAATCTCTTCGTACGAAAATTAAAACTCGAACGCAACGAATAGATAAGTCATGCACTACGCAGGAATATCAACATTTTTCTCGTTCGACATGCAGTGCGCAACTAACATGTACACAATGCGCCGAGTCAGAACGTTGATTGCAGTTCACTGATATGATCGGACTGGCATCTATTTCATATCTTGAGTGGAATCTACCATATACATTGTTGACGACTACTTGTAAAAATCTGGTGTTTCAGTATAAACGACACGTGGCATATATAGTTTTAGTACATGTGCGATTACACGAAAACTGAAACCGGTGGGCAAGTTTTGTGGTTGTATTCGAGTTTGGCGTGGCAAAGGACATAAGATAAAGCTACAGTTAGTCATTTAACAAAATCACTGTCGACCAGTGTCATCAAAAGCAGTTATAAAATGTGCGTGAAGTACTATGGGAGAAGTGTATTCTGTGCAGGTTTTCCTAAAAATACTCGTGTTGTATATGTATATGTAAACGTATGTATTATGAAAACTGATTTTGATACTTGTGGAACTTTTCCGTCATTAAATGGTGTGTAATAAAAGACCAAATATATAGTGACAAGTCGCTCTATCTGCATTTAAATCGAGCCGTCACGACGCGGCGATGGGCGTCGCCCCGAGGGCCAGGGTGCGAATTACGACGTGGTCGACCATCGATGCAGACGGCGCGAGTTTAGACGATGGCGGAGCGACACGTCACTACAGGATATCCGGGGAGGAAACGTCGAAAATAAGCTCTTAAGACAATTTTAACCATTTTTTGCGTAGTAAACTACTTGCATATTCTGAATGACCGCAATAATCACTCAAAAAGTTGGTTTGAAAAATGTTTTCTAGGCAAAACTATGCATTGCAAGAGCAAGAAAAATTAATCCAGAAATAAAAAGCAATCGAATTGTGTAAATTGGGTGCTTTTTTATTGGGTTAAATTTTGTAACAAAAATGTTCATTTCTTTTGTAAATAATGAAGAATTTACATGTTTCTGGAGTATTTCTATGCTTCTGCAATTCATATTTTTGCATCGAAAGCATTTTTTCAAACCAAGTTTTGATTGCTTATTACGACTCAGCTATTCAAAATATCCAAGTAATTTACTAGGCAAAATATACTTAAAATTGTCTTAAGAGCTTATTTTCGAAGTTTCCTCCCAGAACTCTCTTTATATCTAATATATAAAAATCAATGTATGTTCGTATTGTTTGTGCTGTCGTACTGTTCATCTGATTGGGATTAAACTTTAACAACTTATTGCTTGCAATCGCGCGAAGAATATAGACCTCGTACAATGGGAATGGGCGTATGTCTGTCTCACATAGACGCGTGTTGATGATTTTGTGTATTTATGGTGACTCAAACGTACCGTAACAGAATCTCTACGCAACCCGCCGCATTATCTAGAATTAAGCGCATCTTCGCTGCATATGCTGCCCCTGCGATTGAGAAATATCGGCCGGAATTACTACTTGAACGTTATCTCGGACATGTAAATAAATTTTCTGAAAGACAAGGTCATCGCGAATGCATGCCCAAGGCAGGGAGAACGTTTTAATAATATAATACTTGACAACCATGTCCGAAACAGGAACAAGCCCATACTCGCGAGAAAGTCTTAAATCTATTTATTTATTTATTTTACGCCAAAAAAAAACCAGTTAAAAACTGCGTATGACGTGCTGTGGGGAAAAGTGAATTGTGTGCACATTTTCAAAATTCTGTGATCCCTACACTAAGTCATATACTACTTAAATTTTGAATTTTTGAAAGGGAGAAAAAAAACTCCCATGTAATAAAATCTATTTTCATAAATAAGCAATAAATTTTTGCGCAATAAATTTTGGTCTTATTACTTCCTGCCGCGACAACATGGAAACGATAATTTGAATAATTGTATTTCCCACTGAATTCTAGAAGACGTGCACAGAAAACGAAGTTACATTTATGTCCAGAAGCAAAACAAGGGGCCATCTCAGCATTTGCTCAATGGATCAGGGAAACTGGACGAAAAACCTGATCGAGATGGGAGAGTCTATCGGGAGTCGAGATGGAGAATCTATTAAGTGTTATGCTGAGCGTAGCGTAAAACGAGCTTAACAATCACGTGACCACTTGCGGGTGAAGTGTAATACATTGCAGTAGCGAAGCAGTGCCAGATCCACTAGTTACGTAAATATCGTCAAAAACAATGTCTTAAAACTGATATTTACTACCAATACAATAAAACACGTTCCCAGCATACATTCATATTTGGAAGATTCTCATGTCTGTTCATTGTTCTCTTACACATGCAAATGATTGGTCATTATTATATACTTTATTTTCTTATGGAACTCTTGAGCCTTGTACACTTTTAAGAAATGTTTCAAGTTGGTGACTTTCGATTTGTCGAGATTCTGCCTTGGACGATGCAAAGTCCCCGTTCCCAGAACCATTTGTCATGCGCTTCTCCTTTTACTCACGCCACCAAAATTTTCGAAATAAAAATTCAAAATGTTTCCAAATATGTTACACTTTTTGCTTTTCCATTCTTCCATCCTTTAAAAGTTCTGTGTAAAAAAAAAATCACTTCAAAAATTTCACATTCGTCTGGACCTCGCTACTGTATCTCCGTCATCTATCGCATCCGCTCTCGTTCTTTCTAACAGCGCTACTTGTGCATTCGTCCTCTATTACCCACGCGACGCAATCTGCCAAAATTCACTCCTTCGTGATTTTCACGCCATCTGTCCTATATTTTATGAATTCTGCTCTGTCATTTGCTTGCTTTTCTTGTCCGATTTTGCATTTTTCATACGTGAATAAATTAAATTAATTTTTTTTTATTTTCCCACTATTCACATTTTTTTGAGTCTTTAAATATATCTTTTATTTATTTATTTATTTCCTATTGTCCTCCTGTCTAGTCTTGCCCGCGTTTTTTGTACATTCTCTTATTTTACACGATATCACATCTTGTCTTCATTGCTTTGTTTCTTAATAGTCTTTTTTGCAAATCTATATTTGTAATATTCATGCTGTAGATGAAATAGCTCATCCCAACTTCCAGTTAAATGACAATATATTGCTAACAAAGTTCGTGATATATTTGACGAACTTTAATATTTAAAGTCTTATTTTCTATTTTTGGATTCGGTAACTTGATCGTCATGACATGAATTCAACTTCGTCACTCTGAAAACGCCACCTTCCACCACACTCCACCAAACGCATCTCTTATCATAGCTTCTTTTCAACCCCACTTAGGAAATTAAAACCAGACTTCACAGCTATTTGTACCACTACTGTTTCACTGCATATTACTGTGTCTGTCCCTTAACTCTGGATTCTTGCGCCCCGAAACTAGCATTAACCAATTACCAACAAACTTGACCCCGAAATTAGCATTAACCATGTATTACATTAACTCTCCTCCTTAATAAGGCAACATCTTCAATTCGGTTTTCATCTCAACACCTCGTATCTACTGTAAACCAGTACACAGCTAAATGACACAGAACATCATCTCGTTATTTTCCCTTTTCACAAATTATTGGCTCAATAATCCAAGTAGAGTTGAAACGCCAAATTAATAAAATATTAGAAAAAATATTGTAGTATCTGTGTCGATTAAAGATCAAATTACTACTATAATTTAACGAGATAACAGACGTTTACATATTCCTGAAAATAATTGACAACCTCGGACCTTACCTTCGACAGTGTAAACATGAGCAACTTGTAAAACGTACGTTTGCAGAATCACTTAAACTAATAACAATAAAACCATTTGATTGTAAAATAGGGGCTTCTTATGCCTCTCTTCATTTCCAAGACTGCTAGTGAAACACTTTGCAAACTATGCGCAACGTTATACGAGCGTCCATTTTGTCCTGTACTTCACAAATATATTTCGCTAGGTCTAGATGTTGAAATCGTGTCAATTCAAGAACATGCTCATTTCATATTTAGAAATAAATTGGCTCAGGTGTTAAAAACGACGATCATGTCTTGTATGTATCCTTACTTTTATACTCTCTCTTCTATAATACACATGTAATAAAAATCTTGTAGCCTAACCTAACTTACACTAGTGCATCTACATTGATTGATTGATTGATTTTTTCGTGTTTCCGGGCGCGTCAACTGCTTCGGTCATTAGTCCCGTTAGTGTAGTGCATGTTTTTTCTCGGAAGATGGCGGTGATCTTCCCCCGCTGGATGGCGAGATCCGGCGACGACCTACCGTCGGCTAGTGGGGTTTCCCCCTAACCAGGACTCTCCCACCAGCGGGGCACCGTCCCTGTCGGGACAAGCTCTAAGGTCCCGACCGGTCTCCCGGAATATGTGGTAGTGTAGTGCATGTTAGTGTAAGTGTGTGTGTGTAAGAGGAGAGGATAGGACAAGGAAGAGGAAGGACAGATCGCGCGCGGTCCGTGACCCGTTTGGTAGAGTACTGCTCCGGCATTCGCCTGGTGTTGATCGGAGAAACCACGGAAAACTACCGATCAGAGCAGCCGGCCGCTAGAATTCTCCTCCAGACAGCGACTGAATTCGACCTAGCTGAAAAGCTAGTGTCGAAAATCCTGCCTCCGTCAGAACTCGAACCTAGGACCTCCCGATCAGAAGCGCTGCAGTCTACATTCATCATCATACTACTCTCAAGAGTATAATTTTTTACTGTTTATTCTCTCCATTCTGTATATGATTTAATATTTCCGAAATTAAATGTTCCGATTTGCTCTCCTTTCTCTTTAATGACTCCATTATGACAAGAACCTTTGCACTCGCAAGGGGACCTTTGAACAGAATCAAGAATTTATGAAATAGCTTCTTATCGCTAGAAGATACCTGCGATGATCTAATAAAAATTTCGTTGTCACCTACAAACCAGAACAAGAACAGTTTTTGAGCCTTTGATGAACGTCTCAGGATTTCGAAAATCTCTTGTGGTTTCCTATACGTTCCACTCCGCTTGCTATCCACATCCTTCTACTAAAGACGGGGTCGTATTTCTCCATAAAGAGTTTATTCCACATACCGAACGCGCGTTCACTCTTCTCGTTCTACTCCACTAAATTTTCTACTCCTTGCAGTTTTGTAATATTTCGTCGAGTCTAGGCGATGCTTCATGACGGGGTACGGCTACAGCATTTATACTTTTTTCTTACGAGGCATCTGAGGGTAGTATCTCCAAGATGGAATATGGCGCGGCTTTTCGCATCTTTCTCAGTCGTGCCGCTAGAGTCGCTTGATACGGTCGCGATCATGCGACACCTTGCGGCAGGACCGAGAAAGACGCAAAACGTCGTGCTATATTCCATCATTAGATGGAAGGTGCCACGTTAGAAAAACCCAAGTCTAGTTTACGAGCATCCAGTCACAAGCGGATATTGCCATTTTTATTTTTGACGACAACCATTTGTTATCATTTTCCTGATTATTCCCTTCCACCCTCTCCATGGCGTCCACCTGTTTTCTTGCTTCGTACCTGAACGCGTATGGTATCGGGTATCTCCTGGTATTGAACTGCTTGTCTTCAGTCAGCGCCAAGTGGAATTTGTAGCGTCTCACAGGTTCTACCGATTCTCCAAACATCCAGACATATTTTTCCAATACATTTCTCACCTCCCGCGAACAGCTGCTCTCATCTTCATCCGTGGCCTCTTTTAGCTGCGGAAAGCGGACGTCGACCTCGGACGTCTGCATTCGCCGATCTAGGGATTTTAATGACAATGTCATTTTTTTCTTTTCACTCTAGAACCATGCCGTTTAGTACATAAATTCATTTTATGTTATGAGAAAAGAAAATTACCCATTTTTATAGGTCATTATTTTGCATTTTTTGTCGATATCGACCCATAAGTCATTTTTCCCTTTCTCCGTCATATTTAATCCATTTTTTGCTAATTTCATCGATTTTAATGTCATTTTAAGGGTACTTGCTTCAAATAATATTTACGAGATGTAACAAATGTTCTTCACAGAATTGCCCAGTAACCTATTCGATTTGTTTGCTCAGAAATTGTTTTGACAGCCGTTGTATGTAATTCTTGTGACGTATAACAGCGCCATTGCCGGTACGGCAGATTTTGGAATAACTAAAGACAGATTTCCTGGCAAAGAAGAGTCCAAACTAAAAGTTTGCAAGTTCAGTTCACTCAAACGAATGGAAGAAGCCTCGATTTCATCAGTAACTTATCCAACAGCTTGAGTTGTTCATCCGAGCTGGTTTTGATAAGATTTTTTACGTCATTTTTCTTTGGATTCAGGGCATTTAAAAAAATTTTTAAAGAGCATTTTATGATAATTTTTAGCGATGTTTTAGGTCATCAATATCCGCCCCCTACGCCGATCCTTAGCTCTTTATTGCATGATTTTTTTATTTTTACTTGCAATAATTATTTTTCATTACATTTATTTATTTTAATTAAGGCAAAAATAATAAAATATTCAGAAGTAAATATTGCTTGAGTAAAACACAAAATTAAATTGTGTTACTCCTCCATCAAAATGTGATATAAGTATCAAGCAAGTCAATAAAATTTGCATAATTCGTATTTGAGTTGATTATTTTCCTAAAAGCGTTTCGTTTCTGATTTACGGAAACTGTGTGTTACTAGGAAGTTCCGATTCACGACGCCACTAGATAACAATCACTTCATGTCGTTATCTTGTCGCGTTTACCACCTAATAATGCATGGGGTGACATAAACGCTTAAGGTACATTATGTGTAATATAAAATAGTTCATAATTAAATTGTTAGAATGTGTTCATAATCTGAAAAACATTAAGTTACAGCTGAGTTACGCTATGCAATAAAGCGTTAGGGTCCATCCACGCCCCCCGAGCAGTGCACCTGGGTGTCGTCCGCCCGCATCGTCGACGATCGCTTTGCACGCCCTCAGGCGAGCATGATTGGTCTTAGGAGCTTTGGTGACTTCTGCCGGTGATCCGATGGTGAACCTGCCCACCACGAGCTCCATCCAAGTTTGACCGTTCTTGTGATCCGTCAACCGTCTATTCGATTCCTCAATCCGAAATTTCCGCGAAGGCAATTCCTCAAGTGTTGCGTCGCGTTTCTTCAATTATTCATAAAATTTGGGTGGCAAGGCCGCCGCGCGGCTGCCAGAGTCCACTAGAGCCTCCGCCGTAACTCCAAAACACGTACCGCGCGGTACTAAACTAAGGTTAATAAGCCCGGTCGGTATACACGGAACAGTTTTCGTGTAGATTCTCTTACAGTTTCTATACAATAACTTTCAAATTCCCAAACTAGAAGCCAAAAGTCGCACATTCACGGTTTGTACGTTTTCTGCAGGAGTCGCCACAAGCCGCCGCTAGGGTGTCTAAAGAGAAACAACTGAATTGTGCCGTCCGAGTACTGTCAATGGTGGTATTTCTGTGTGTGCGTTCTGGCTATGTTCTTTATTTGGTATTAATTAACTATGAGCATTGAGAATGAAAATAGGAAGGCAGGAATTGGGAAAAAGAAAGATTTTCAAAATATATCACTTCACACAATCGCACTTTGACGCATCTAACCACAAAATCGGAATAGCCGATTACCGTTAGTGAATGATTCTGCCGGTAGAGGCTGTTGAGTCAAACTAGGTTTTCTGCATGAAAAATTATGAACATGCTCTTATACAAAACGTGCAGTCTGGACTGCACGAGTTCTTCCCTCCGTTCGCATTTTCCCTCACCAAGCCCTCGTACGCTACTATGATATTCGTGACTATTCGTCTCCAGTTCGTTCATGTTTCATCCGCCGCACCTTTCCGTCCGAAACGAATTTAGTTTTCCGCAGTCGCGTTAATCTCATGATGTTCGCGACTTCGTTCTTCTCTGTCCGTCTTGTACTGCTTGTTTCCGTCTCCCCATCGTTTCCACTCTTTCAAACTTTGCGCCCTTTTCTGCTCCCAGCTCCCCATAATGTTTTCGACTCCATGCCAAGTTCCTATTTTGGTTCCCGTTTCCTGCTGTTCTGTCACTATTACAACGTGGTTTGGTCGAATCTCTTTAGGCGCTCTAGCATCTCGTCAATCGTTACCGGTAAGGAATTTAGCAACAGATTCTGGTAATTGTTAGGCAACTGACTGATTGTTATACATACGACCTCTTTTGAATCGTTTGGAAAGGGTTCTTGCAACTTAGGGTAATTTTGTTAGCTACTGTCATCATATGATTTTATTATCTAAAATAGCTATTGTAGCCCCGCTGTACGGGGCCATAAGTACGCGTACATGAGTTAACGACGTTCAGTTTACGTGTTGTTTCGAAATGGCTACATACGCGGAATTGCATCATGTGAAAAGTTTTAATGACTCGAGTCTTTGTTTGTATGGCCGCGGAACAGTTCTATTCTTCCCTGATTTACCTCACTTTACATGCAGTAGTCATCGCTGGTGTCGCCAATAGATAGCGAAGCGAAGGCTCCCAGACCTCCAAAAGAAATGTAACCAGTCTATGAAAGTTGCTAATTGAAGTATTTGGCGCGAAGAAAGGGTGGGGAGGAGGAGAAATTTCGAAATCTTTCTTTTCTACATGCGATCTCTTATCAAGAATTTATATTTTAGATTTGTGCGTTATCAATATCGATTTATGTATCTCGTCAAATTTTTCTGAGGTGGCATTAATAAGCATAATAATTTAGTTTCTGAAAAGTATAAACAGAAATCTCTGATAGTTCAATGTCTCGAATATGTATGCTATTTTATTAACAACCGACTATGCACAGACACTTCGCTTTTAGCCTTCTTCGGATATTGTTCTAAAATTATTTGACAATATTAATAATACAATTCAGCAGATTCATATAAAATAATTATATGAAACTTATAGTAGCACAGAGTACATCTCGGAAAGATTTATTATTATGAATTTCGATGCATCTCTGAAAGATGTATGCTCTATTCGTGGATACAGCAAAGAATGAACATTACGCCCAACGTATCAATCTTGTATAGCATTATCAATGGGTGAAGCAAGGAGTAACTTGCTATACATTCCACCACCTAGTCACATTTGCGATGCAATGTGGTGCATACACGTTCCGGAGCAAAATTTAAATTACCAGTAATTACGTTACGTACTTTTAATGGAGATATTTTATTTTGGCAGCATTTCAGAAACGCATTCGAAAACATTATTATTTCGAGTCTGTCAAACTCAAACATTTTTTTTATTTGACTGGATGTCTTCGAGACGTGGCGAAGTTGTTGCTACACAACTTGTCTATATCCAGTGACAATTTTTCTGTCCCTTGGGATCGTCTCAAAAGCAGATGCTCCACAAAGGGCCCCTGTCATGCGTCATTTCAATCATGAAATCACCAACACTTGCTCGTACCTCCGCCTCTTCTTTACGAAAGTTGATAGACTTTTACAGATTGTACATTAACGCTCTGCATGATATCAAACGTCATGGTAGAAACATGACATGGTAGAAACCTGCCAGTTTGTGTGCTTTACTTGCAGTGACTGTGGCTAGCAGTAATGTTACGATCGATAATTCTATATTGATACCTACAGCACTAGTTGAACGCTTAAATGCTAAAGGGAAGCCATTCAAATTTACGGCTCTTAGACTCCAGTAGCGGGGTTAATCTAATCGTATGATCTGCTGGTATTGCACTTCCAACTTCGCATGTCTAAATGCAATGCAAGCATAACTGGTGTAGCGTCAGGTGTCATGACAAAAATGGTAGATTTAACTGGATAGTCGTGTCACAAATGAAATCCATGGTGTAAAACCATTACTCTTATCGTTGTAGTGAAATTTCCCACATTTCTCTCTAAATAATTTAACTGTAAGCCATGGTATTTACCTAGAGGCATATTACGCTGACCCCACTTTTCAGTGTCAAAAGTGTTAATTTGCTATATGGGGCAGACGTGTTCTTTGATATTTTCTTTCCAAAAACAAACGAGTTATTGTTTTCCGTATTTTACAAGACTAAGATGGGTTATTGCTGGAAATATCCATTAACTGTTGAAAATATAACATTTGCACTATAACTCAAATCTTCTTTGATTTAGCCGCTCAAATGAAGTATTTTTGGAGAGTGTAGGAAGTCATTGCCATTGAACCCGTTTTATCTGAAACCGAGTTGACTGAAAATCATTTCGTTGAGACCCACACGAAACAGTACTGGTCGATATGTCATTAACCTAAGAATTATAATCTTTCCATTGGGCAATCTAAGTGACAGTCCTTTAAAAGATTTAATTTCCTGGAAAAGAGGTTTTACACACGCCGGAATTAAACATACCTATTGCGACTTCAAGGAAGAATATATTAATTTGGGTAACGCGTCTTGCTTCCCCCAATTCCTTAATACCCATTATATCTCACGTCCAGGGTTTAAGCCTTCCTCCAGCACCACAAAACTGAGAATGGTCTATGATCAGTCAGCCCGTACTACTACTGGAATTGCTCTTAATGATATACTCCTTAGCGGGACAAAATTCAAATCTGTGTGACATTTTAATTAAGTGCAGGTAAAACTAAGCTCGCGATTGTAGCAGATCTAAAATGTTTCGACAAGTAATTAACCCGAGTCAGCCTGGCATCTACAACACATTCTTTGATGCGTCTCTGTGTCTGAACCTCCACGAGACTGTTTTGACTACTATTACGGTCTCAAGCCTGTTTCGTTCTTAGCCATTCTCACTTTGCAGCAACTCGCTTTCGATGAAGGCGTCAAGTTTCCTCTCGGTGCTGAACTACTCTCATCATTTTATGTAGTACATCTTCTATGCTCTTGTGCAGTCACGGAGTCAGACAGAGAAATAGTAGTACAATTAACACACTTGCCTGCTGAAAGAGGCTTAACTTGCGTAAATGGGCTTCAAATGGCAAGAATGCAATTTGAATGTTAGCTTCGCTTCTCACTGAGCGTTTAGCTCGCTCAGGAACAATTACTTGAACTGATATAGTCTGAGAATGTTGGTACCTTAGGCTTTGCTTGGGATAGTGTCTGTGACAGTTTATGTATCAGCCCCCCCCCCCCCCTTCCCCCGATGACACCACCTTCTATTAATTTTACCAAGATAACTATGCTCTCTGTTATTTGCAGTCTTTTTGACCCTTTGGGTTTGTTGGCCCCTTGTATCATTGTATGCAACATTTTATTTAAAAGTCTTGGCGATTACACTCTAAAATGGGATGCCCCAATTTCTTATGATTTACCAAAAGAGTTGCATAAGTATTTTATCACATTACATGGCATTGCTAATGTATCAATTCTTCTCTGTGTGATATCTTCTGAGGGTTCTGAAATCCAATTACATGGCTTTGCTGTCAACAGTCTTGGAGCCAATGGAGTGATGATTTATGCAAGGTCTTCCGAACAAGACACTCATTGTTAGATTACTCTGTGCGAAAGCAAAGGCCTTACCTTCCAATTTGAAGGCCAAACAGGACCAGGCATCGTTTACTGACCCACAGTTAGAACTCTGTCCTCCCATACTTCTCACCAAACAAACGAATAGAATTATCAATGCCTTTCGTGAAGAGTTCATTCTCACTGAAAATCTTGTTTCTGGACTGATTCTAGAAGTATCCTAGTTTCGTTGAAATCCCATCTCCTCAAGAGTAATGTATTCGGGAGAAGTACACTTCTGTTTGTTTCAGAAAATGCTGCTTGTGCCACTTGGAGACATGTTGATTCCGCCTCCAATCCAGATTTGCTATCGTGCGGTCTGAGCCCTAGCAAGCTGAAAGAGCAAACATTTAGTGACATGGCCCTCTTTTCTTGTTCAGGCCCCACTGTAATTATCTTTGTTTGCAGCGTTCTCTTCCTGTCACATTAGGGAAAATGTTTGCCGATATTATGGGTATTGCAGAATGATACTTATAATTATAGTCCGATAATAATACTGTTAATTATACTCTGTGGTACTTATACTTGTAATCAAATTCTTAAAATTCATTAGATTTCTTAAAACAGCCATTGTCCGAAAAATTGTCGAAAACTGTCTTTGTTCTACTAATGACCCCCCCCCCTCACACACACGATATCAGACGTGAAAAAGATGAAATTACACGCATTAAAATTGCCCTTCCTTTACGTTTTCAAGGCACTTGCAAACTACTGAACACTTTTAACTGCTTCAGGAAAATGTGTATGGAAACTTTCACTTTTTCACTTATTGTACATGCGTTTGGGGGAAGGGGGTTGCTACTTGCTGTTTTGTAACCGCGTTATGTAACCATAATAGGTTCACTGAAATAGCTTTCTGCACTTAATTGTAGTTTAACCATTTGCCAGGAATGTGAATACCTTTACAGAGGACATAACGGTCTTGAGTTAACTGTTCTTATACGAGTATTCGTATACGATTCGTATACGTTTGTCCTATTGCGATTATAAAGCTTCCGAGATTTGAGACGGTTCCCAGGAAGGATTCGTGTCGATATGTAGTGTAATATAATTATATTGTCTTATATCGCCCCCTGTACTTTTTATTATTCTGTTAATTTATTTTGCTCCGTCCCTCCATATTTTATTGTTCAGTGGTGAAGAAGCTTTACTACGTCTTGACCGAGGTGTCTGTGTTTTGAAACAATTCAGAAATGTACTTGCGGAGGCTTAGCCATGTCACCTGTGCATCATAGGTGAACAGGTTATTCTTGAAATACATTTTTCTTAAAAGCCATTATTCCAAAACAGACATTATGTTTAGTACTTCCCTGTTACCTGCTTTGAAATACGTAAATATCCAATATGCTTCATAGTATGATCATCATGATTTTCTCCCCCATACGTCACCTACAGTTTTTGACTAAATAAATAAATAAATAAATAAATATAAATAAATAAATAAATATGCTGTAACTACAGTTCCTAACGTGCAGCCAAAAAAATTGGCGGGAGTCACTCTGCTTTGCTCCATGAATACGGTAGTTTCATGAGTAGGGAACGGAATTTATTGTAATGAAAAATACAAAATATGTGCATATATATGTACTCATTTTTTCCAAAACGTAAGAAAACATTGAAAATATGTAAAATAAAAATTCATTATTGTGTTTAAAATTGTTCTCTTCAAGCATTTTCCGACCATAGAACATCACCGATCAGTTCTTAACAAGTATTCGGAGTGGGTGAAAGCAGGTTCTGTCTCTACCAAAGTAATTGACTTCACCACATAAAAGAATTTTATTCGAAATATGAAATATGTTCATAGTATATATAACAATGTTTACGAGGAGTCTGTGCACAAGTGAATAGTAGTACCGTGTAATGAGTGATGGATCCCAGGGGGAAGGGGTAAAGGATATACACCCCATGCTCCAAATTGAACAGCGGCGTAAAACCCCGGAGTAAGCCGGGGAGGGGGGACATAAGTTAAAATAATTGTCTGGATGGCACATGCGTTCTTCCGTGCGAAAAACACCCTATGTATAGAAAGTTGGAAAAAAAGTGTTTTAAGAAAACCTTTTTATTGGAACCTCGGTTTAATGGTTAGGGTAATTCGTAGTTTCTGATTTTATTGGAGAATATTCTTTTTTAATTCAGTTCATATAAAATATTACTTTTTATTATTATGGTTCGGGCGAGCATTAACCCCTCACCCTCCAGTTCTAAGATTTCAAACGCGTGTAATAACTATCAGGATCATCAGTAATTATCTGTAATATAATTTTTGGATAATAAAATAACAATGCCCAATATATAGCTAAATTGCTAAACAAGTTTGCATTTTACTACAAGTACTTGTTTTGACTTTGTATTTGTGTGTGGTGGTTGTAATAAAATTACATTTGTCAATACTAATAAAGTTAGTATTTTACTGTTTATTTTGTACTTGCGCAGTTTATCGTTCTTGTTTTGGGGGATTATATTAGATTTTAGTAAATATTTCGATTCGTAAAATTATGCTTTGTTATTTGATTTGGAACGTGTTTTGATAATCATGAAATCATTTACGTGGGTTTGAGGAAAACTGTTTGCATAGTAACAAATGCTTGACATGTAGTAAAGATTACATTTCTACTATTAAATTTATTTTGTACTTTGCTGTTTTTTCATACTTGTTTGTATGAGTTTATTGTGATTAAATTTTTTTCATTGAACATTTCAATAGTAACTCATTATATGGTTTGAAATAATGTAAAAATCATTAAAACATGGGCTTTAAAAAAAAACCTTTTTTTTTTTGACTGGAGAAAATTTGGCCAACGCTGGTGATGAGGTTGACTGGAGAAAATTTGGCCAACGCTGGTGATGAGGCGCCTGTGGCGAATTGCGGATTGCATTTGAAGGCACACGAGGCCCCAGGGCACTTTCCCTTTTGACCGCGTTTCCACACGCGCCGTCTGCCGCCATGCGACTTGCTTCGACGCGACCGCGTCCGCGTCCGCGCGTTGCCTATCGGCCCCCGCCGCTGTGACTGGAGATCGCGTCTTTCTCGGTCATGCCGCTTGATGTCGCGTGATCGCGACCTTATCAACGGCCGTGCTGCAGAACAAGCGACATCTAGCGACACGACCGAGAAAGACGCGAAAAGTGGTGCCATATTGCATCGTGAAGACAAGCCCCTCACGCGCCACGTCATAAAAGTATGGAATGGGGTGACGTGGGCCTCGTGCATCGCACAGTGCGAACCGGCTGGGATCGCTCAGTGGGAAGGGGCGTTGACGCTGTGGCGTTGGCCGGTGGGTCGTCGGATGCTCCGTCCGACGGTGGCATGTGTTAAACTTTAGCTGGCGCGCCGTCTGGAGGGGATTGCAGCGGCCGGCCGCTCTTGGAGGTCGTTCTCCGCTTAACACCAGGCAACGGGCCCTCCTCTCCCTTGCACTACCATGAACTATACTTGTTTTTTTTAACTGGCCGATGACACTTCATCAGCTGTTACGGTGTCTTCCAATCGAGATTCCACAGAGACTTCATCACGATGACAGTCACTATGGTGACGTTTAAGCTCCCGATTGGACGAAACCGGAACAGCTGATCAGCTGTCATCAGCCATGTTACAGAAATCCAAGCATACACTACAATCACCCAAAACAGGATACCGAGCGGGAGTTTAGAACTTGTCCCGGTTGGGCGGTGCCGCGCTGCGGGGATACTTGAAGGGGACATCTCCTTCAAGACGATGGGTAGTTGGGCGTCGGATGCAGCGGGGGAGGAACACCGCCACCTCCTGGCAAAAACACTCACTATACTAACGGGACTCGACCACTGAGCTGCTGTGTGAGTGGCGGTGGTCTCTCACGTGCGGCGTCCTTTGGGTGAAGGATGTGCGAAGCGACTAGCAACGGCAGCGCTGCGAGTCGGGGAGGTTGGTCCAACCGCTACACCACACCGGAGCCTGCACTAAAGATGGATTCCTAATCAAAATATTATTTAGGTGTATCGTCGTAAAAAATATTGTAACATTACTCACCCCTGGAATATTCATTAAGGTTACTCCGTATTGATGAACGCATTTGAATGAAGTATTTCCAGAAACGACTGCGATAGCAAGGAGTGTATTGGAAGGCCAGTGATTGAACAATGTGCCGAATTACTTTGTACTTTGCAATCTGGCCCTGACAGACTAACGTAATTTTTAACGAGGTTTTCAATTTCGATTTGTTTTAACATTTTCGGCGACCCTGAATTACTGACAGTGACACCTCGTCTGCTGTAACTGCTAGGATACAGCAGGTTGCAAATTCACCAAAGGAAGTCCGTTAGACATATTTTCTTGTGAGATGAGTCAATACTTGTAGTTGACATCGTGCCCGCCCGCGATAAAACATGCACTACACTTACGGGAATAATGACCTTTGCAAGTTGACGCTCCGGGCATCATCATCAGTCATTCCAGGCCCGAAGATCCCGCAATTACAGTGGCAGTTCATAGTGCCAGAAACCCCTTTAGGAGCGTAACGGGTAGCTAGCTTCAGCTGGAGAGCCATATCATGTTGATGATGTTGGCGATGGGCAAAGCTAGAATACGTCTGTAATTACTCTAATGTATGATCTTTGGTTTCAGTGAAACTTTTGTTAAATATTTTCCATTTATGCTCTTTGAAGTGATGTGGAACCAATTGATTATCCATATTCGTCTGTATTTCCGGGTATGCATAACATAATAGCTTGCGTCCCCGAGGTTGTATCGTAAAGTTTCAGCAAGTAAAGCAAGATAGAATATTTTTTTATATAAATAGTAATACCTATGGTTTAAGGATTTGTTGCCAAAAAGAAAGCTTTTTTGATGCATCTTCATAAGTAATTAAAAAAAAAATGAAAAACCGACCGCGGCGCTAAACACTACTATCGGCGCGCCATCTGGAGGTACGATTGGGTAGTTTTCGCGCGCAATTCGGTTTGGAAGTGTCAGCGAATTGGTTAGACTGTCGGCAGGCGCCCTTTCACATTTGAGCAGGAAGCGAGCTCCGTGCTCTCTCACGGGCCGTCCGCTCTTCGGATCTCGAGAGATTCAATAGCCCCGCCCGCGATGCCTTGGTGATCACGTAAAAGCTACAGAAGCACTGTCCGGCTCAACTAAATCCACTATCAAATAGTAAAATAAACCAAAAATATTAAATTTACAAATAAATGAAGAAGGATATAAAATATAATAAAATTACGACTGACAGGGTCGACCGAGGTAATACCGAACTCCCCTTCCAGTGGCAGAAGATTGAAAAATGCCTCGCACGGGCGGACTGGCGCACGTACGTGAGATTTCTGAAAACGCAGTGGACCTTATCTTCGTTACACACGCTGTTGGACTCCGAGAACGCAGTGTGCTTAAACCACTTAAATTCTAGAGCAACTGTTACAGTTCTCTGAAATGGGTAATATAACGACAAACTTCACAAAAAACATTTCTTTACAAAACAATGAGATACAAATAGAAGGCACTGATGAGAGAAGAAGTTGGTGTGCGCAGGCGAATGAAAAGTAGGCGGTGCGCGGGGGCGACCCACGAACGCCCGAGGACTCGAGCCACCCACGCGCCCCTCCTCTGCCTTCTCATTGGCGGCCTCACTGCAGATACATTTCGTTTCCTTCGTGGGACGCGACTATCCCAGATAGCGCAAAATGTCAACTGGTGGCCTGTTCAAGATCTCGCGGCCAGTTAGAGGACGCGAATATATACTATAACTTATAATAGACGAAAGTTTGAAATGAAAAAAAAACAACAACGAAACGACAACGTTCAGTTCAGTGTTAAAGAAATTAAATTTTGAATTGAATTGAATTATTTAATAAAATGAATTATTATTGTGGGAGTTTGATTTCGCCCCATCATTTTTTAGTACTACGGATTAAGCATTTACGAATAAGTACGCATTTTCACATATGTAAGGGAAACTCGCGAATTGTCACAGCTTTCTACATTTTATTTGCAACATTTAATAGTTTCATGTACATTGTTTCAAAATTATTTGTGGAACATTAATTTTATCTTTAGTGCAATGTTAAATGGTGATTCGGATTTAGAAGTAGATTTAGGTTTAGACAATCGCGATTACTTCTGAGGTTGATCCAACTTGTAGTGAGTACAAAGCAATAATAATACTTAAGGCTCAAGTTCATATTTCAGCATTTAAAACATTGCTTTGTAACTCACTTTGTAAATGACATTTTTTTAAAAGGATGAAATAATTTACTTTCTGCACATTCACTGTGTTAGAGTGCAAAGAAGGATTAAATCTCGTTCTAGGGGTATTATAAAAAGTTGTTCCACCTTTGTCAGTATGCAAATTAAATGTTTGAGTTTGATTAAGTTGTTCTTAATTTTATCTTTTCAGCGTTTCACTCTCATTGTACTCCCTGTTTAGAACAAAGTAGTACCTGTGAAGGCGCGAGATGCCCGCCCGCTGATTGTAAACGACCCAATAGGTTCGTAATGTTAATATAGGTTAATATAGGTTCGTAATGTTAATAAGGCTGTTTTACCAGAGGCACATGTCGGGCAAGCGCTTTGAGGTAATGGAAAGCAAACCGTGCAGGCGGTTCCGTAGAGAGCAGGTAACCGCGGCGCTGCCGGGGGAGCGGAGCGGAGGGGAGAGGTGGGCGGGGCCCTCCCAATCGCGAGTGCGAGTGCACGCACCGGCCGCGTGTGTGGGGCCAAAAGCAAACGCGGGCGCACGGGAACATCAATCGCCACGGAGCCTCTGAGGCGACAGCTGGAGTCAAAGGAGGGGCGCAGGTTTTTAAGCTATAACAGATCACGAATTAGGCTGATTAACAGCAAATAACAACCGTGTTATTTGCAGTGTCGTTCAACCCTTTTTGTAATCCCAACTGCATATAAGAAAAAAATATAAATAATGAATACCGTTTATTGAAAGAAGTGTACACGTATCCCATTTTTACCTGCAACTTATGTGTTTCTATTGTAGACGGTAGGCTGTTAAATACTGTAACGATTACAAACTGTTTAGAGTAGGTTTTCATTACTCCGTATAGGTGCGTTAAGTTGATCGAGTAACCTCCGTCCATCCATCACTCGCTCTTAGACCACTTCCCCATAGAGTTATTTGACGCGGTTTGCCTTTCGCAAAAAGCACTTTAAGAAATTCATCTAGAAACGTGTTTTAGGAGTTTTTAACGACTAAAACGCCATATTGGGCGACTTACAGAAGTGATCGTATCTCTTGCGATGCCTCTCGACACGACATCGATTAGCACAATTCAGACGTTCTGCACAATTCTGCCACGTTATTATACAGATGTTTCGCGCAGTAAGTATTTCCCACGTCGTTCTAATAATAAAATTTGTTCAAAGAATTGTCACCCCGATCTGGAATGGAACTCAGGCTTGCTGATTTTCGTCCAGTATCGAGGAGATCTGGGTTAGATTCCAGGTCGGGGTCACAATTCTTTGAACAAATTTTATTATTGGCACTGTTGTAAGCCGGTTTCGTCTAAGATATTACGGAAGAGTTATAGAAAAAAAGGTGTTTAAATGAGTTTTAAATGCGGTTGCGAGTACTTCATTGAAACGCTGTTAATTACTTGGCAATTATATAAATCGATAAGAATTGATTCATCAGCATATAATTAAACGTAAGTTTGTAATGATACAAAATGTAAACAAGTTTTTTGACTTTGAAACAGATAGTTTGTCGTGTAAATTTCTATGCCCGAAAACGGACGAGCCGAACGACTGAAATTTGAACATTTATTTTATTCCAACTTGCAAGGCAGAAACGAAGTCGTTTAATCGGAAAATATTGCTGGAGGCGCGACGGTGAGCTAGTATCATGAAAAATATGAAATCGAAAAGTGGTAAAGAGTGCGTGGAGGTTCGTGCTAATGTGTAAAAAGAAGTTTGGGATGTGATAGGTTAACGACCATCGCAACGCTAAGCAAATACAAAGGAGAGCCTGGCGTTGTTGATAGAGAAGCGAGATAAAAGCGAACAAACATGAAACGAAATGGGAAGTGGCACTGCGTCCATGTAACTCGTGCCGTGCGCTGTGGCCTCCGCGAGCGGAGTTCCCTCTGCCCTCCCTCTGCCCTCCCTCTGCCCTCCCTCTGCCCTCCCTCTGCCCTCCCTCTGCCCTCCCTCTGCCCTCCCTCTGCCCCTCTCCTCTGCCCTCCCCTGCCCCCTCCCTCTGCCCTCCCTCTGCCCTCCCTCTGCCCTCCCTCTGCCCTCCCTCTGCCCTCCCTCTGCCCTCCCTCTGCCCTCCCTCTCTCCCTCTCTCCTCCCTCTGCCCTCCCCTCTGCCTCTCCTCTGCCCTCCCTCTGCCCTCCTCTGCCTCCCTCTGCCCCTCTGCCTCCCTCTGCCCTCCCTCTGCCCCTCCCCTCTGCCCTCCCTCTGCCCCCTCCCTCTCCCTGCCTCCTCTGCCCTCCCTCTGCCCTCCTCTGCCCCTCCCTCTGCCCTCCTCTCTCCTCTCCTCCTCTGCCCTCCCTCTGCCCTCTCCCTCTGCCTCTCTCCCTCTGCCCTCCCTCTGCCCTCCCTCTGCCCCTCCCTCTGCCCTCCTCTGCCCTCCCTCTGCCCTCCTCTGCCCTCCCTCTGCCCCTCTCCCTCTGCCCTCTCCCTCTGCCCTCCCTCTGCTCCTCCCTCTGCCCTCCCTCTGCCCTCCCTCTGCCCTCCCTCTGCCCTCCTCTCCCTCCTCTGCCTCCTCTGCCTCCCTCTGCCCTCCTCTGCCCTCCCTGCCCTCCCTCTGCCCTCCTCTGCCTCTGCCTCTCCCTCTGCCCTCCCTCTGCCCTCCCTCTGCCCTCCTCTGCCCTCCCTCTGCCCTCCCTCTGCCCTCTCTCCTCTGCCCTCCTCTGCCCTCCCTCTGCCCCCTCCCTCTGCCCTCCTCTGCCCTCCTCTGCCCTCCTCTGCCCTCCCTCTGCCCTCCCTGCCCTCCTCTGCCCTCCCTCTGCCCTCCCTCTGCCCCTCCTCTGCCCTCCCTCTGCCCTCCCTCTGCCCCCTCTGCCTCCTCTGCCCTCCCTGCCTCCTCTGCCCTCCCTCTGCCCTCCCTCTGCCCTCCCTGCCCTCCTCTGCCCTCCTCTGCCCTCCTCTGCCCTCCCTCTGCCCTCCTCTGCCTCCCTCTGCCCTCCTCTGCCCTCCTCTGCCTCCCTCTGCCCTCCCCTGCCCTCCTCTGCCTCCTCTGCCTCCTCTCCTCCTGCCCTCCCTCTGCCCTCCCCTGCCTCCCTCTCTGCCCTCCCTCTGCCCTCCCCTGCCTCTCCTCTGCCCTCCTCTGCCCTCCTCTGCCCTCCTCTGCCTCCCTCTGCCCTCCTCTCTGCCCTCCCTGCCCTCCCCTGCCCTCCTCCTCTGCTCCTCCCCTCTGCCCTCCCTCTGCCCTCCCTCTGCCCTCCCTCTGCCTCCTCTGCCCCCTCTGCCTCCCTGCCCTCCCTCTGCCTCCCTCTGCCTCTTCCTCCTCTGCCTCCTCTGCCTCCCTCTCTGCCCTCCTCTGCCCTCCCTGCCTCCCCTGCCCTCCCTTCTGCCCTCCTCTGCCTCCTCTGCTCC
Organism: Teleogryllus oceanicus; assembly: GCA_964035755.1. Taxonomy (NCBI): domain Eukaryota; kingdom Metazoa; phylum Arthropoda; class Insecta; order Orthoptera; family Gryllidae; genus Teleogryllus; species Teleogryllus oceanicus. Next base: position 41,763,719 of record CAXIVR010000011.1, on the reverse strand, counting down.
TCTCCTCCTCTCCTGCCCCTGCCTCCTCTCCTCCTCTGCCTCCCTCTGCCCTCCCTGCCCTCCTCTGCCCTCCTCTGCCTCCTCTGCCTCCCTGCCTCCTTGCCTCTCTGCCCTCCTGCCTCTCCCCTGCCTCCCCTTGCTCCTCCTCCTGCCCTCCCCCCTTCCCCTGCTCCTCCCTCTCTGCCTCCTCTGCTCCCCTGCCCCTTCTGCCCTCCCTCTGCCTCCTCCCTGTCCCTCTGCTCCTCCCTCTGCCTCCCCTCTGCCTCCCCTCTCTCTTTCCCTCTGCCTCCTCCCCCCTGCCTCCCTCTGTCCTCCCCTGCCTCCCTGTCCTCCCCTGTCCTCCCCTGTCCTCCCCTGCCTCCCCTGTCCTCCCTGTCCTCCCCTGTCCTCCCCTGTCCTCCCCTGTCTTCCTCCTGTCTTCCCCTGTCTCCCCTGCCCTCCGCCGAAAAGCAGAGATGCGCCATAGATGTCGATATTTTGAGAACATTGACGCTTTTGTAAAATCATCGATGGATCTAACATCGAATTTTTTAAACCAATGTTTTTTTAATATCGGTGGTTTTACGTGGTTGATATTTTATTTTTACTGGAAAAGTACCATCACAATAAAAACCTGTAATGATTTGTTGATATTCATAAATTCAACGTTTTGCAGACCAACGTGATCAAAAGGGAGAATTATCAAAATAGTTTTCATTTAAATTTCGAATGAAATCTGTATAATTTTTGAAATATCCAATCATACGATAAACGTTTTGTTAAATGTAAGTTTTTCACTGTTTTGCTAATTATATCTGAATTAAAAATTGAGAAACGCGACAACCTTCAACTTCAATTACCCTACGTGAACATTAAATGGATTGATTAATTCATTGGTGATTCAGGGCGCGTCAACTGCTAAGGGCATTAGTCCCGTAACTTCATTGCATGTGTTTTCCTCGAAAGGTAGCGATGGTAGTGTAGTACATGCAACGGTATGTGTTTGTAAGTAGAGGGTGAGGATAGGACAAGGAAAAGGAAGGAAAATATCGCTCACGGTCCGTGGCCCGTTTAGGTACCCGTTAGGGTACTGCCCTGGCATTCGCCTCGTGTTGATCGGAGAAACCACGGAAAACTATCAGAGTAGCCGGCCGCTAGAATCCTCCAGACAGCCATCATCGGGACTCGAACCTAGGAGCTCCCAGTCAGAGGCACTGCAGTGACATCAGTTGATGGTCGGAGCCACCTCTCCCGGTGTGAACATTGAAGGTTTAGCCGTTTTAAAAAACATCGATGTTTACAAACATGGCTGTTTTGTTGGCGATGTCGCATCCCCAGCACAGTGTCCTCGCGCTGCGCACGCGCACGCAGCCAACGAACGAAAGAGTTTAGTCTTTGCCACCTACGCTCTACCCCCACTTTCAAGACGGTATTCTCCCCATGAGACGACCCCTTCGCACTGCACCTCGCCTGTTTTTGTGGCGTTGTTGTTATTATTTGGGATTGATTTTACCCAGTGAATAATGTATTTTCGTTGCTTGTCGTCACGGCCAATGTTTTACCAAGGAGCTTTGAAATACGGTGTGATAAAAAATGTAGGGATGTGATAAATGTTACTGTGTTAGATTTTTTCAAAAGATCACATCAAATAGAGTTGCAATGTTTTTATAATAGTTATTATGTTACACTAATAAAATAGTTGAAAGTAGATATATTTATATGTAAATGAATCAGATATGTTCATCGTAGAGATATAATTACTTAGAAACTTGATATTTGCCCTATTTATTACTTTCTCGTGTGTGTAGGCAAATACGGAGCAATATACGTAGTATACGAAAAGGTATGTAATGCTGGGACAAGAAACTGCTATTCTTAGACAGAAAGATTGTGAAGGCTCGATTTGTGAGACCCTGATAAAAAAAAGTGAATACATCTTGGCTCCTCCCAAAAAAGTTGGTTTGGAATAATGGCATTCGAAACAAAAGAAATAACGGATAAGTGGTTCGTGAAGTATTAATGTGTGACGTAACACCTGCTTGACGTAACACCGTTGATATGGTTATTAATTTTTTTAGTTTGGATCTGAATGATACAGACTGAGGGGAGTACATTGCATTATAGATATAGAAGGTCCATGATGGTCAACTTGGAGGAATGTGGATAGTAGTTTCTCAACTGTTATAGTGAAAATGTGAATAGTGAATAATTCAATGTTAATGACATGAGTTAGTACCTTCTGCCACCTTAGCTGCCTCAGATAATGGTGTTGTAACGGGGGAGGGTCTCGATCTCCTTCGTCTTCCAGGTCGTACCTGCCATCTAAGATCGAACACGGTCCTTTTCCGGTGAAGGAAAATTATTTTTTACAGAAGAGATCTGCTGGTCTACGTCCATCAATTTATCTCTTGAAAATTCAAGAAAAATTTTAGTACAGTCGACTCCGGTTATAGTGAACGATCGGTTATAGTGAACTTAACTCACTGGTCCCGCTTCACTTACATTACAAATAAACATAAGAAGATTCTGCTATAGTGCACCTGAACCTCGTCTATAGTGAACGTAGGAAATAAGTCCTGGAAATTAATTCGATCTTGTATGTTATTACGCGAGAAAGAAGAGGAGAGAATGATGGTGTTCTAACAGTGCAATAGGCGTTGAAAGGGTGAAGACTGCATTATGATACTTTATGATACTTTAAGACTACATTATGAGACAGAGGACAATACAGAATAAAGTATGGGGAGAGCACGAACTGTGGAAAAAGATCTAGAGAAATCACTAATGAAAAATGTACGAAGTAACAATTGAAAATAATTGATTTTTTAAGGACAAATAAAGATAGTGATATTTTCAGTTCGTGCTTTAATGTACTTCGCTGTGTCTCTGTATTAATAAAATGAATGATTATGGAGAAATTCTGTTTAATTTTTACATCATCGGATATAGTGAACCAAAACTGTTAATCCTCAGAGGTTCACCATAACCGGAGCCGACTGTAGTTTCTCCAGAGCAGGGGCTTTCAGAGTTGTTATTGTGATAAAGCAGTTTCAGAGAGATTCCCACCCCCACGCAGCTCAGGATTCAAATCATTCCCAATCTACTTCTCTTGGTGCCAAACCTTCACAGGGTCGATGGCTTACAGCGTATTGGGGCAATATTTCTAGTAATCTTATATGTTGATGCCAACTTGTCTTTTTACCTCATCTTGTTAAGTCCCGCATTTTGGAGGTTACCACTATACATGGCAAGTAGACATTTTCACCAGCAGTAGTGATCTCCTCCGGATGGGCTGAAGGGTCGGTGAATTGTTTGATGTATATCGTGCGTGATAGTCTGAATTGTCTTTATCGCTATCTTTTACTTTGGAATTACAGTCGACTCCGGTCGACACCGCGAGCTTCTGGAGACTAACGTTTTTTGGTACACTATATCAGATTTTCACTATATCCGATGATGTCAAAATCAAACAGAATTTCTCCACAACGATTGATTTTTTTAATAGTGTTGGCGGAAAATACATTCACAGCACGAGCTGAAAATTTAAATAGCTTTATTTGTCCTTAAAAATCAATTAATTTCAATTGTTTGTTTTGCACTTTTTCATTAGTAATTTTCTGTACATCCTTCTCCAGAGTTCGTGCTCTCTCCACACTTGATTGTGCATTGTTCTCTGTTTCTAAGTATCGTCATGCTGTCTTGACACCTTTCAAAACCTTTTGCACTGTTGGAACACCGTCTCACTCTCCAAAGGCCTTTTTACTCGCCAAATAACATACGAGATGCTTTCGATAGCAGCATGGCGCAAGCGACTAATGAAACTGATCGCTTTACTGCTCGGTACGGTGGATATCGCCAGGCTGTGGCAGTCGCGTGCTTCCTGTCGCCTTCGTAAAACTCAACGCGCTTTGTCCCGTGGAATATGAAGTAACTGCAAGATTGAAATTGAATCTCGCGTCGCCGGCGCCAGTTGTTGCCCACGCAGAACTTGGCCTTCGTTTCCGCAGCGAAAATGAGTGGCGTAAGGTCATCAGCAAGATGCCCATTCCGGGTTCGCTACCTTCACCTCAGGCGAGACTTTTTCCAATATGACCTTTGACCGACGATATTTTTCTCGAGCATCTAGTATTGGAATTTGTGGCACTGGGGCGAAATATATTCTTTTCCAGTTGGGAAGTAATTTCCTAGACGTATTTCCTACGTTCACTATAGCCGAGGTTCAGGTTCACTATAACCGAATCTTCAAATGCTTATTAGTAGTGTAAGTGAAACGGGACCAGTGACGAAAGTTCACTATAACCGGAGTCGACTGTATGTCTACCGCTGTCGTAGCTTTCGCAGAAACCAAGATCGCTTTGACCATACCCAAAACTTCAGAATTGCAGCTAGAGAAAATGAGATTATAGAGGAGATACATGTTTTGTTATGAATCGGAAAATTTTTCTCTCTGGGCTGGGAGTCTTTTTCCCAGTGCTGTGTTCCGTATTAGGTTGAGCCAGACACCGTACGTAGTAGCCCAAGTCTAGACTCGCTTCGGTCTGGTTTTTAAAATATAATATTCCATTGTTTTCACCATGACCAGTTACATCGTTATCGGTAATCACTGATCTAAATATCTTGTTTCCAGGTCAGCAATAGGTTAATGAAGATATTACTAATAATGGAGAAAACAATAAAACAACACATTCTGTAAATAATCTGACAAGATATTGGTAACTAGATGGAATCAGTGATGTCTGGCGAATTCTTTTCCCAGAGTTATTATATAATGATGCTCTATTTTCTTAACTTTACTTAAGCTTACTTTTGAATTTTATGAAATTTTTATTCTTTTACGTTATAATCTGGCACATATCAACAAAACGTATTGTTGATATAAATATACCAAGGACGTATTGTATTGTACAGAACGTATTGTCTCTACTCTTTTCTTATTTCCGTCATATTTTGATTATCTAAGTTATCTAGTTTGGCTGATACTTCTAACGAGTAAACACGTCCCAGGCCAATCCACGAGTATCGGAATATTAATAATTTAACAATGGCAATATTTCATGAACAAAAGTTGTTTTCGAGATCGATGTGTTGAAACTAGAGCGCCATCGTGAGGTAGGAGGCGGCAAAAGCTATTCTCCCGTTTTGGCCAGAGGACCAAAAATGGTACTCTTTTTAGCGCACTCTAGCGCCGAAATTGTTTTTTAAAATTAAGGTGAAAATATTGCATGTCCTAGGATATTTTGTGAACTTTAATATTGTAAACAGTTCCTCTCTTGAAAAAACGGATAGTTTTGGAGATATAAGAAAAAACAACTGAAAACTAAAAAAGTGCGACATTTTTATACTTTTTTTTGCAATTTTCTCCGTGAAGACTATTTTGAGGTAGCAAACATAAAATTCAAATTCAATACACGAAATAAAACCTATAGAACCGTTGAGAAAAAAAAGGTTGAGCATTTTTTATGAATTGGGCTCTTTAGAGCACTAAATGACTGGATTTATTCGGACCGGCAAACCTGGGTAAGGGCATCAACTGATGTCACTGCAGTGGCTTTGACCGGGAGGTCTTAGTTTTCGAGACCCAACGGTTGGTAGAATTTTGGTCGGTGACCACAAAATTAAGTCGAATACAGCCGCTGTCTGGGGGATTCTTGTGGCCGGCTGATTGGGAGCTTAGAGGTTGTTTCTGTAGCTGCGGTGCCTCACGGTGGGATATTGCTGGTTCGAGAAAACCATGCAAGCATATGTAGGTCGGATGGCGGCGGATCTCGCTATCTAGCAGGGCTAACTCACGCGATAAAAACAAACACTACACTTACGGGAATATTGACCTTATTAGTTGAAACGCTCGGAATCACAGTCAACGGACAAATTCGGTGGCTTAGCGAGGTTCTGAGTCTCCGCGCCGACTCTAAAGCTCCAAGTGAAGCCTTCTAACTGCGATTGAATACGTAAATTTGTGTAATAAATGTTCGTCATTTTATAAATTAGATTTAACCAGGGAAGAAATAATTTTCGCTTCATTAGAGATGACGAGTGAAAAATAACTGACAACGATGCGGATCGAATATATCGTGTGAAAGAATGCAAGTCGCTCTGTAGTTGTACAGTTGCCAGTTATACATCACGAAGCTAGCCAGCGAAAAGTTAACTAATTCATTTCCAGGATAGTGGTCGGATCCGGAGGTATGTCTGACAATTAGCGCAGCTGATTGCTGAGGACATAAGTACATAAGAACTAATGTCCCTCTATTCTTTATTCTTTTTTAAGTTTATTTTAAATGTTTAATTCGAGACGAGAAATTTGTTAGAGAAGTTTTTACTGCAGGTCCCTTCAAAATAGTTCTGAAGAGGAACGCCATCTTTATTGAGTGTCGACAGCGAAACTCGGTGCGATTCACCGGACGCACCAACCTACACTACTACGGACCTCCAAATTAGCTTCACCCGTCTACAAATAGTTTATCCCATGAACGCCCGGCGTCCTATTTGAGGACGCATATTTCTGGCCAACGCAGATTTGCTTCTTTTGCAACATTTTTGCTGACATTTCTTCAATCAAACTCAGCCAACCTAAACGAAAAATGAAGAAAGTTCTTTTCATATCTGATTGCCAGACGTCGATTTAACCGTGATCGCTGAAGCATGGTACTCTCCGGGCCAGTGTGTATATTCATGAGTTGCGTCGGTTCGAATCTTCATCTAAAAGCGTGCTTATCTCCTATGTACCTGTGATTAATTCGAAGGGAGAAGCCGGTGTAAAGCAAACAGTGGTCGGTCCGCCCGAAGTTGATGGGGCATGTGCAGCTACACAACAATTTATTAGCACTAAAAGTTGCAAAAACATGCTGCCAGAGGGCTTCAACAATGACTGCGCGCGCCCGAACGCGACAACAATGGGCGAGTGGTGGTTAATTTGGGCGTTAAGTGGTTAAAAGTTGTTTGCATTGGCCTTGCATTGGCATTGTAAGCGGGGCCGGTTTTAGGACCTCGGAAACTCCTTGTGGATTCCAAAATGACTCCACCTCCCCATACATACACACACATACATACATTTCATACAGTTATAAATAAACGTACATAAATTTTATATGTATGCCTTCCACTAAAATGACTTCAGTGCCGAACCAAGGAAGGTAGAGGTTATATTTTGCTGCAATTTACCGATTGTGTATTAATAAAAGAAAAATTAATATTAATTTCATTAACTAGAACGAGATAAGTTGTATAATTGATCTCATTTTTATTTGTTTAGCATTAATGGAGGAAGAAATAGTTTCTCAAAGTTGTGAAAAAATAATGCTGACGTTATGCAACGACTCTGCAAGGGCTGAAACAAACCACTGTTTCTCAAAGACTATTTCTCCACCCCACAATAGTTGTTTTGAGTCCTGTGGAATTCGGCATACAGAATTTCATCGAATTGCCAAATGTATCCACAGGGCACATTCCAAAATTTAATTGAAATGGCCATTTTGACTTTACTTCGTTCTTTTTACTGACGTACTTGGAGAGCAACTTTAATTTCACGTGTTCAAAAATTGCTCTAAAAAACAGAATGTGATATCAAAAAGTGTGTAAGAACATTTCTTTAATAACAAGTTATTAACTTGAATCTAAAACAAAAATCAAAAAGCTAGGACCTGAGATTACAGAGATAATGATGTCAAAATTATTTTCCTCCATCTTTAATGGCGTCTCAATATAAGCCCGCCCACATTTGGCAGCACTCTGTACTCTTACATACACTAAGATGTCATAATTAAGAATCAAAAGAGAAACAGAGTCCGAAAGTTTGCACGCTGGTTCGTCAGTACCGCCTGCTTTAAGCAGTGAAACTGGTATCTTAGAGGGAAAAACTTAATACAGCCGACTGCGGTTACGTTGTAAACTTAAGTCACCGGTCGCGTTTCACTTGCATTACAAATAAGTATAAGAAGATTCGGTTATAGTGAACCTAAACCTTGGCTATCGTGAACAGAAAAAAAATGTTCTGGAAATTAATTCCCTCCTTTAAAAGAAAATATCGCCTCAGTGCCACAGATTCCATCACACTGACCAAAGGTCATTGAAGGACCGAAGAAGTCTCCCCTGAGGTGAAGGTAGTGGACCCGGAGTGGGTACTGATGAGATGACCCAATGTCACTCACTTTCCACTTGGGCAACAAATGCCATGCCCTGTGTATGCTATAACTGGCGGCGGCGACGCGCGATTGCTTGCTTGTTTCAAGCTTACTTTATCATCGTTATCACTTTCAAGCTTTACTATCAGTGTTACTTGATATTCCACGGAACAGGGCGTGGAGTTCTACGTAGGTGATATTCCGCTGAACAGCGGGTTGAGTGCTACCTAGGTGACAGGAAGCAGGCATCTATCACATTCTGGCGATACCCACCATGCCGCACGGTAAAACAATCAGCGTCATCCTGCTGACGAAAGCATCTCGTATGTTATTAGGCGAGTAAAAGGGCCTTCGGAGTGTAGGTATTCCAACAGCACAAGAGGTATTGCAGGGTGTGAAGACTGCATTGCGATACTTAGACAATGAAGGCAATGCAGAATCAACTGTGGAGAGAGCACGAACTCAGGAGAAGGATCTAGAGAAATTACTAATGAAAAAAATTACGAAACAAACAATTGAAAATAATTGATTTTTGAAGGACAAATAAAGGTATTGAAATTCTCAGTTCGTGATGTTAATGTATTTTGCTGTATCTCTATATTAATAAAACAATCGTTTTGGAGAAATTCTATTCAATTTTGACATAATGGGATATAGTGACCCTCTGATTTAGTGAGCCAAAAATGCTAGTCCCTAGTTCACTATAACCGCAGTCGCCTGTATAATTCTTGAGTGGCGTGTTTGTATTTTGAGGTTTGCCCGTGCGTTAAAGCGCCGCTGGTGGTAAGTTTGCGTCCACAGTGTGGTAGGGCGCACCAAGGTAATTCGCGCACTTGTGCAAATTTTTGTTTGCCGCCCCGCCTTCTAATGTCAATTTTGTTACATAGATTTGGCTTAGCTTACACAAACTTTCGATTGTGAAGTCGAGCGGCGACTTCATTGTTGCCGCATGAGTAATAAAAATATCCGATATTACATGACAAGAAATTGATGGAATCTCGAAAATTGCATTACTTATGTACTAGTGTATTTATTTTTTGACCTATAATTTAACACTAAACGAGTATTTTTGGGAATAATGGAATAAACCTTTTTCGCGGTGATCTTCCCCCGCTGGATGGCGAGATCCGGCGCCAACCTACCCGTCGGCTTGCGCGGTTTCCTATCACTAGATTCGGTGGTCTCCAGTTATAGTGAACTTACATTTATAGGGACGGGGCATTTGGGAGTCTATAGTCGGTTATATATAGGGACTAACATTTTTGGTTCACTACTGTATATCTGAGGATGTCAAAATTAAATAGTTTATCCATAACGATTGATTTTATTAACGTATTTTGCTGTGTCTCTAAATTAACAGCATGAACTAAAATTGCAATATCTTTATTTGTCCTTAATATATCAATTATTTTCGGTTTTTTCGTACTTTTCATTAGTAATTTCTCTAGATCCTTCTCCAGAATTCGTGCTCTCTCAATACTTGATTCTGCATTGTCCTCTGTGTCTAAGTATCCTAAAGCAATCTGGCACTCTTCAATTCTTCTTGCACTGTTGGAATACCATCCCACTCTCCGTAGGCCCTTTTACTCGCCTTATAACATATGAGATGCTTTCGGTTGCAGGATGGCGCAAGCGGCTACTGAAACTGATCGCTTTTCCGTGCGATATCGCCAGGCTGTGGCAGTCGCGTGCGTCCGGTCGCTTGCGTAAACTCAATGCGCTTTGTCCCACGGAATATCAAGTAACAGCAAGATTGAAACTGAATCCCTCGTCGCCGCCGCCAGTTGTAGCCCACGAGGGAATGGCCTTTATGCCACTCAGTTTCACTGCGGAAGCAGTCATCAGTAAGGAGCCCATTCCCAGTGCCCTATCTTCACCTCAGGGGAAATTTCTATTATAACCTTTGTCCGACAATGCTTTTTCAAGCTGCCTAGTGTTGGAATTTGTGACACTGAGGCGATGTATTCTTTTCCAGGTCCAGGGTTTCCTTTTCCTTCTAATTTCCAGCACGTTGTGTTCCCTACGTTCACTATAGCCCGGATACAGGTTCACTATAACCGAGATGTCTTATGCTCATTTGTAATGTAAGTGAAACGCGACCAGTGTCTTAAGTTCACAGAGGGTTCACTATAACCCGAGTCGACTGTGTCCGTCGTCCCATCAGTGGGACGCCGCCCCAGCCGGATCGGGCTCTAAACTTCCGACATGTGAGGTAGTGTAGTACTTGTGTGTGTGAATGTAAGGATAAGGATAGTACAAGGAAAAGAAAGATCGCGCGTGGTCCGCGACCCGTGTTTGGGTAATACTCCGGCATTGGCCTGGTGTCGATTGGAGAAATCCCTAGAATTCTCTCTCAGACAGTGGCTGAACTCGACCTAGCTATGAAACGTGTCGAAAATCGTGCCACCGTGGAGAGTGCAGCATTAGGACCTCCCGGTCAGAGGCACTGCAGCGACATCAGTTGATGTCGTGAGACACCTAAGCCGGGTTTGGTGTGCGGTGCGCCGCATGCCCTAGGGATGGTCCGCCCCCTGTGGTGCGCTGCTGAGGTGTGTGTGGGCGTGGCGGTGGAGGGAGCGGCGCCTTATCGTGTGTGTCGCAAGCCGCTTCCTTTTGGCGCTGATAAGGCTCTCGCATACTCGCGCTCGCCCTCCGCTGCTCCGCTACGCTCTGCTCTGCGAAGGCAAGGCGCCCCCGAAGCCATCCATCCATCGATCGTCTCCGTCCCGCCCCGCCCCGCCCCGCCCCGCTCTGCCCCGCCCCGCGCCGTCCCGCGCCGTCCCGCCCCGCCCACGGTCGATGTCGGCGGCGGCCTTGACTTTTCATGGCGCCAACTCCTCCGATCGATTCGCCTCGTTGCAACGCACACTAATAAACGAAATCTCCTTCCCAGACGGACACTCCACATGACTTGAAACCGCATTTTCCACGGGTCCAACGAAAGAATTCATCACAATTTGACTTATATTAGGCACTTCCTGTTTCAACGATGAGTATAATATTTTGTATTTTCGATATCGACGGTCTACGTCCAAAACACTCCAAATTCGAGTTTCCAATATTGGCGTGTTAGAGTTTACGGGGTCGGTTCCACCGGGATCGGTATCGACCCCCTGAGGATCGTTGAAATTTTGAAGGAGGTCAATGATGGCCAAGGGATCGATTCAGGGTCTATAGCCGAATATGAAGCGGTGATTGATAGGTATAATAAAGATGTCATTGATTACAAACCGGGAGAGATGGCGCAGGGCATCAACTCATGTCACTGCAGTCCCTCTCACCGGGAGGTCGTAGGTTAGAGTCCCGACGTTGGGAGGATATTCCACTCTAGCTTGTCAGCTAGATCGAATTCAGTCGATGTCTGGAGGAGGATTCTTGCGACCGGCAGCTGTGTAGTATTCCGTGGTTTCTCCGATCAACACCAGGCGAATGCCGGGGCAGTACCCTAACAAACGGGCCGCGGATCGCGCGCGATCGTTCCTACCTCTTCCTTGTCCTTTCCTCTCTCCTTACACACACTTACACTAACATTCATTTCACTACCACAAATGTCGGGAAACCTGTCGGGAGCTTAGAGCTTGTCCCGGCTTCGGGCGGTGCACCGCTGGTGGGAGAGACCTGGTCGGGGAAAACCCCGCCAGCCGACGGTTGGTCGGCGCCGGATCTTGCTCGGCGGGGGAAGTCCACCGCCACCTCCTGAGAAGAGACACGCACTACAATTATGCGACCCTAGTAGTCCTCCAAGAAGTTGACGCGCCCGGAATCACTTACAATCAGTCAACCAATCATTCATTACAAACGATATTAAGTGAACTTGATAATTGCTTTCTGATGTAGAGCAACAAAACGTAATACATTACAAAAACTTCTTCCGTATCGTCGTTCATCCTTAGGATCATGGGTGTAGCTAGGCTGTTGCTACTGGCCGTAACACAGCGCCGGTCCCGGAAGCAAAGGGCGCGGACGGATGTCGGCAAAGAACAAAATAAAATGCACACCATGTTTATTTTGTACACTCCATACATTTATATAAATTATATTTAAAACATAATTCCACGTTGATTACATATAGATCCATATTTCGATTTTCTGCATCGGGGTATCCGAGAATGGCCTGGTAAAAACAGACATGCACAGACAGAATAGGTAAAACACGCTCGACATTTTGTGACCATTGCACAACAATGAAGATTAAAAATTCAGCTATCTTGATTGATTAATGATTCCAGGCGCGTCAACAGCTAAGGACATTAGTCCCGTAAGTGTGGTACGTGTGTTTTCCGCGAGAGGTGGCGGTGATCTTCCTCCCTGTAGATGGTGAGATCCGGCGCCGACCTACTCGTACCAAGGGAAAACAGGATTTCCCCCAACCAGGAATCTCCCACCAGCGGGATACTGCTCCTGCCGGGACAAGCTCTGTGCTCCAGACAGTCTCCCGGAATGTTTGTTAGTGAAGTGCGTGTAAGTGTGTTTGTTAGTAAGGGGCGAGCATGCGAAAAGGAAGAGGAATGAAAGATCGCGCGCGGTCCGTGGCCCGATTGTTACGGTTCTGCGACATTCGCCTGTTATTTATCGGAGAATCCACGGAAATCTACCGATCAGAGCAGCCGACCGCTAGAATTCTCCTCCAGAGAGCGACTATATTTGATCTAGGTATCTAGTTAGTGTCGAGAATCCTGCCACCATCGGATCTCGAACCTGACCTCCCGGTTAGAGGCACTACAGTGACATCAGTTGATGCCCTTAGCCACGTCTTTCGGTTTCAGCTACCCAGAAGCGAAAAAGTCGTCCATTATTGTAAATCTAAATATTTGCGAAAATATTGATGTATGAAATTGTTATTTTTTAGACATTTGTGGGCAGTTAATTGTGTTATGGCTGTACTGTATTATTATGTACTGTATATGTCGTTCAGATTATCGTAAGGACATCGATGGTGGCAACAATTCTTCTAAAAAGGGTGGATGAACGAAAAAGGCTGGGTATCGCTGGTATAAAACCTCTGTGAAGATTACATCACTTGAATTTCAAATTATCATTTCTTTTTTATGCCATAAATATCAACTTCTGATGATGTAACTTGCGTTTTCGGAGACACATTAAACTTAAAAACGTGGAATTTTGAGTTGCCTTCTGTTATTTGACCGCCGCTCTCTCCAGAATTTACACAACTAATGGTAATAATACGATCAGTTGTCGAAGTTGATATTTCCCTTTTCAAAACTTGCTTTTTCGTAAATATATTAGACTTATAATTCATCCTGAAGCATTGGAAATAATTGAATAATTCATTTTGAAAAGTATGGGGAAATACCTGAACATTGGAACCAGTCTTCACCCTTGTCTTTAATCGTGTGCCGTTACTCTTTACAATAGTAAAAACCTTCAAGGATTGACAAATTCAGTTCTGTCCATTTGTAGAACATCAATTTCCCTCACTGAAAAAGAGTCTTGGTTAAGTAGGAGTCATACTAGTACTTCTAATTTTACTTTCTCGCCCTTTCTTCGTAAGAGAAACAATTGCAATCGTGCACCGGTAAAGCTCTTATTGCTGGACCGTCATAACGAAAAAGTGGATAATTTTTTTTTCTATATTACTTCCACTAACTTTGCGGAGCCAGAATTCATGTTTTGTGGGCCTTTGACATAAAAAAATCGTTTGACGGCAAAACGTCTGTCCTTCCGTCTGTCGTCCAATTTAGCGCCTAACCCAAGATTCTCCAAAATTGATATTTCTGAATCGGTTTAAATGAGCTCAAGGCCCTCTAAGTTTGAAACGGATATTTTGATTTTGGGGTACTTTACATGAAGGCTCAACACACTCAAAATTTTCTCAAAAACGGCTCCAAATTTGCTGATTTAATTCGCCCTAGATTAGCTTAAAGGAGTTAAAGAAAACGATACAATAGCGACTCCTTGGGGTAGGCCAGGTAGACACTGCCTGCCGTGATGAATATGTACTAGTTAATTGATTTCATCTATCTATATATTTAAAAAAAATAAGGTATTCTTTGTTTAGAGCTTCTACTGAACCGATTGTAGTATTTTTTCCTTTAAATGCAAGAATGTGATCCCTAGATGTGTTATCAGATATTGTTTGTGTTGATTCACTAACATTTACGGTGTAAATTAATTAATTAAATCATTCTTTAATAGTACGCTTATCAATAGTCAATTGTTTTCTTCCAAAAGGTGGCTGTTTCAATGTCGATATATATGAGTCGATAGATGTGAGTTATTGCTGCTTCATGGTGGCGCTGCTTGATGTTTTGCTTTGTTCGTTGAGATTTGTTTACAATTCGTCATGGTTTTGTTTCAGTGTAATAATTGCATAGTGGTGTTGACAGTTTGTATGTATTTGCTTTTGTGGTGTATTTTGTAGAGAACATTTGGGCAGTGGGTTTTGTTCGGTTGTACTGAAGTAGTGAAGTTGTTCACAGGTTATGTCGAATTCCGAATCGTTGCCCACGCACCCCAAAAGACGCAAACGTACATTAACTGGATGCAGGGAAAGAGAAAGTCAGCGTAGGTGTGATAGTGAGGTCATTTCTTTTTCTGTTGGGTCATTATCTATGAAATGTCAGTTTTGTTCTGCTTCGTACTTCCCATGTGAGAGAAATTCTGCAAACCAGTTTTCTCTGTGTTGCTTAAATGGGGAAAATAAGTTAACCGTAGAGAATGTTGTTTTAAAATATAACGATATAAATGTGAACGATCCGGCAACAGTCGCTAATCTCTGGCCGATCTCACTAAGGGTCTTCAGGCACAAAATTCGAAAACACAGTTCACCCAAAATTTTAGACACAATGTTCGTTTCGAAACTTCTTCCTATGAAATTCTCAAAAATAATCAGTAAACTAAAAATAAATATTCGTCCGGTTTAGATGAATTCCCGGATTCTTTGTTAAAGACTTGTGCGTATGCCATTATACACCCGTTAACTCACATATTTAGTGCATCTTTATGCACTGGAACGTTTCCAGATATTTTCAAAGCAGCTAAAATTAAGCCGCTTTTCAAAAAAGGCAACAAAAATGAAATTCAAAATTATCGGCCCATTTCTCTTCTATCAGTTTTTTCAAAAATATTAGAGAGACTTTTTTTACGTACGAATGGAAACCTTTCTCACTAAACACGACGCCCTTTCAGATTGCCAACATGGATTTAGAAAATCAAAATCAACGGAAACAGCTATATTTTCTGTTCTTAAAGATGTCGCCTCATCATTGGATCAAAACGAGGCTCCTATTGGATTATTTTTAGATCTCTCAAAAGCTTTTGACGTCATTGATCATGACATTTTACTTTCCAAATTACCTTCATATGGAACTCGTGGTATTGCTCTAGATTGGTTATGTTCGTACCTTTAAACAACGATCTCAGAGAGTTGAAATACCTTACTGGAATGATGGAACATTACGTACGCACCTTTCCGACTCTGCCCGTTGCATGTGGAGTTCCTCAGGATCGATTTTAGGCTCTATTCGGTTCCTACTTTACGTAAACGATATGCCCTCGACGATTCGGTACGGAGGAACGGTTCTCTTTGCGGATGATACGAACATCCTTTGCAATAAAGAGACCGTAAATAGTACAATATCAGATGTTTCAAATTGGTTCCGAAATAACAAATTAATAGTAAACGAAAAGAAAACGGTTTTAATGCAGTTTTCCATTTCAAATAAACAATTCTGTACTCCATTGAAAATGAACAGTGTACCATTGACTGTTGTTAAGGCAACAACATTTTTAGGTCTCTCAATTCAGTCAAACCTTAAATGGAACGTCCATTTAAATGAATTGAACACACAATTAAGTTCATTATGCTACGCGTTCAGAATTCTTGCAAATTCAGTCAGCCTTCATACTGCTCGTTGTGTATACTTCGCGAATGTTCATTCCCGCCTGAGATATGACATAATATTCTGGGAAATACATCTTATATCTCCCAGACTTTTCGATTACAAAACGAATTGTACGAATAATAACCAAATCCACCCACGTGATTCATGTAAGCCTCTCTTCATTAATCTAGAATTCTACCATTACCGTGTCTTTTATTTACGAATCAGTGGTTTTGTAAAAATGACTTGCTCAAGGGCGGGAATATTTTTTCAGAAAATGGCGAAGTCTATTACTATAACACTCGACGTAGAAATCATATTCATCAGGTGAAAGTATCAACAGCTCGTTACAAAAAATCCACATACAATACATGTACATTATTTTACAACACTTTGCCAGATGACATTAAACGATTATACTGAGCATCACAAGAAAAGTAACATTAATTTTAACAATGATACATAATGCATTATTTACCATTTGGACTGTATAAATGTATAAACAACCTGTAACAACTTTTGTACTACAGCTTCCGGGTCAATGACCCCCATCTCGATCAGGTTTTTCGTCCAGTTTCCCTGATCCATTGAGCAAATGCTGAGATGGCCCCTTGTTTTGCTTCTGGACATAAATGTAACTTCATTTTCTGTGCACGTCTTCTAGAATTCAGTGGGAAATACAATTATTCAAATTATCGTTTCCATGTTGTCGCGGCAGGAAGTAATAAGAGCCAACATTTATTGCTTATTTATCTTTGAAAATAGATTTTATTACATGGGATTTTTTTTTTCTCTCTTTCAAAAATTCAAAAATTCAAAATTTAAGTAGTATATGACTTAGTGTAGGGATCACAGAATTTTGAAAATGTGCACACAATTCACTTTTTCCCCATAGCACGTCATACGCAGTTTTTAACTGTTTTTTTGACGTAAAATAAATAAAACCTTCGAGCAATATGCCAGAAGAAATCAAACAGTTGTTTATAGGAGATAATGACACATCAAAAAAGTTTAGAAATAATATACGTCAGTATAATAGTGGTCTTTCTTTTGTGTCATTTGGTGCCGATATTGCATTGCCCCCTGCTCATGGGCCATACGTGTTCAAAATTTTGGGAACTCATCACAGAATATCTTCGTTATACTTTGAAGATCCAAACAATTCGACATAGTGTGCACGTTAGTCTGGGCACAGTATTTTACATTTATCTCAGATCTCTCCGTCAAATTTTGACGGGTTCTCACTAGTTATAATAAAAAAATAGATGACTCTTACAATTTTAATATGATGTAAGTATTATTCATCCGGAAATGTATAATGAACATTTCAATATCTTGACACGAGCCATATTTTCATTTCAAACTTGTCTTTCAGCCCGTGTGCCAATGGATCTGTCTCGTCTCTTACACAGAGCACTCACACATAGAGCGATCACTCGGATGTGAAGAGGGAGGCCGAGTAAACGATTTCTTCGCCCGCCGGGAGCGCCACCGTCTAGTACACGTGTGTGGCTTCCGTCCTGTAACTCTACTTCCCACTTCTGTACCTGCCTATCGCCTTTATTATCAAACACGTAAGCGGTAATCAAAGATTAAACTATTTTTCGCAGAACCTCTAAACAATTACAGGAAATTTACTACCTTTAACAAATTCTTAATGACTAATTAACTGATTTATATTGCATTATTTGAGTAGTCACTGTATATCGTCATTACTGAAAAAAAGTGAAAAGTATTGATTTTTTTTACAGGGATAGTCTCACAGAGCGATATTAATCGTAAATAACAAGAAGTAGGAACATGATACAAACATAAGTAATAATTATTAGAGGCAATAATTACAAAGTTGTTAAATTAAACGGTTAAAAACAAAAATCAATTGTATAAAATATAAATAGGTTAACTGCAAAGAAGCAAACCAATGAAATACAATCTGTAGTTGAGCAGTGTTTTTTAACTACAGAATTCGTCCATTGTAGAAAAAATATGGTGTAGTAATAAATATCTTTGCTTTACATGTGAAGTTATTTAATCCTCTATAATTGAGATGATAATGTATTTATCTAATAGTATCAACATTTCAGCACTTTTTTCACTTACACAAAATGGTAATACCTTAATCGAAAAAAATGATTTCGAAAAGCAATCAGTTAATGTAAAACTGAAGTAGTTTCCATTACAAAAGGAAATATTCATTCATGACACATTGAATTTTATGTAACGGCACCTTCCGTTGAATTTCACATGAAGAAATCAATCCACAATCAATCAGAATTCCTTTTAGTTTTTTCACATTCTTTTATACATGATGTTTACAAATTCATTAATAGAGATGATGTGCTTAGCATCCACATTAAATCTGAAGACTCGCAGAAGCACTAACTAAGCATTTACATGCAAACTTTGAGACCTTACTGTAAAGTAAGCCTTTAAACTGCAAATGGGTTCTCTTTTCATCTCACTGAATTGAGAACATTTGAATTAAAAATTAAATGAAAGGTTGAGAATGAATGATGCCAAATATTTTATAAACTTAATAACAAGCAATATTAAAGCAATTTTAGCAAAAGTAATATGCAAAAAGCAGTGATATGCATCAAATTACTACTGAATAGTGACGTAAATTACTGATTTACAAACCATAGAATATCAAAAAATCAATACATTTGTTATAATCATTGATTGTTTAAGTCCGATCGACAGGTCAAAGATCCAAGCTCTTGGCACTCCCGCAGTAGTACCCAATGATTCCTTGGAACATATCTCAAAATTTACATGATACATCTAGGGATAAGCGTACACATTAATACTATTACACAGAGCATTAAAGCTGCGCAAATAGCATTATTAATAGCAAACATCACAGTTTAATGAATTGCACTTTAATCTGGGTTACAGATACGGGATAAATGAAAACTAAATAAGCAGATCAATGGCATCCTAAATAACTGCGAGCAATGAAAGTATCTAATAACGCGATTAACCACGTAATTCTTGATAAGCAAAGTATATTAGTATTTGAAATAGGTAAAATGAAGGCAACGTTTGTAATATATTAGTGTAATGTAATTAATTATTGGATTCTGGAATACATTTAACAAACATTGGGGGAACGCATATGACAGCATGTTATGTTTTTTTAATTTGTTGCGTTTACAATTCGACGCAATGCGTCTCTAAGCCCCTTAAGGGCTGCAAGCCCCTTGAGCTTTGCGCAGGGGAGCAATCCTTCATTAATATTTGGCGCTGGGAGTTATCCTCCATTAACTTTTTAGTTTGTCATTCACGTCACGTCGCAGTCACTTTTGAAGAGGACCGCCAGATAGCATCTCCGCATACGCGCCTCCTGCTACGAGCTCCTGCGTCACTACCCAGCGGCCAGAATTGGGAAGGAATAAGGTTAAGGGTAGGGTTTAGAACACTTCACAGGGGTTTGGACTAGCCCTAGTGAAGCAGCCAAACTCGTTTTGATGGTACAAATTTCACGTGCGATTCGACGGGAATCGAACCCGGACCTCTATGGTGAAAGGTTAGCGACTTCCCTATGTGCCACGAGCGAGCGACGTGTTTATGAGGCATCTCCTCACTCACGTTAATATCTACCTGTAAGTAGTTACCATAATCGGAATCCGTTGATGCTGTAAGAAAGTAAAATACACCGGTATTCCAAACACATTTCATAAATACGCATTAATACTCAAACACATTGAATGCGTACGTTAATCACAGGAAAAACCACGAGGGCTCCGTGGGGACCATTTAGTAAGGCTCTATTGGAGTGTACGCAGACGCCATTCTTGGTCATTGCTTGCCGACTAGTGTATGTAAATGTAGAGGAAAACGTCGCGTCTCGCTACTTTTCGTTAAAAAAAAAAAAAAAAAAAACTGACGCAATTTCGGTCATTGTGAGCAGTTTCTTGAGAAGTGTAAACGTCGTCGGTAAGTACAGTCCCCTGAATTCTCCACTTGTAAAGTAAGGAGAATTTGAAAAAGGGTTAAACATTTTCCCTTAGTGAACTAAGTGAGAATTTGAAGTATAATATGGAGATAAATGCGACTTTTTACATCGCGGGTAGCACAACTAGAGCCATTCAAAAACATGTGTGCTCAAATTGCTGCGACTTTCTTTCTCGTGCTAACTTACCTGAGAGCGATTTTATTTTTAATATGAAAACATATACTGTTCAGGCAAACCTTGGTGGCTTAAAACAACCGTGTTGGGAAACTCTAAATTAAATTTTACATTGTGAATACAAATGTAAAACATAACCTTAGTCCAACTTACAAACGTTTTAAAATATCAGTTTCTATTTACAAGTGGAGAATTCAGGGCACTGTACTTACCGACGACGTTTTCACACTTCTCAAGAAACTGCTCACAGTGACCGAAATTGCGTCAAGTATTTTTTTGTTTGGAAAATAACGAAAAGTAGCGAGACGCGACGTTTTCCTCTACATTTACATACGCTTTCGGCAAGCAATGACCAAAATGGCGTCTGCGTATACCTGTCTTTTTAGAACTCTACATTTAGCCCTCTTGGGAAAAACCTACGAAATACTCCTTAGACTACTGATAGGTCAGAGAATGTACGATAACTACGCTTGTAGCGCTCCCGGTGGCTGAGGAAATTATTTCCTCGCCCGCGTTTCCCTGTGTTGGAGATCATCTATGTTTGTCTATGCTCTCTTCCCGCAGAGCCCTGCGCCCGCTTGGATCTCTCAGGGTAGGGCGCTGTCTCGCTTCGAAGTGTTCTGAGAAAGGCCCTGTAGTGAGCGTAGAGCAGTAGTATGCTATGTTTATTACGCGACACAAGCGCGTTGAGCGTAGGCCAGCGAATTCGCTTGTTGCCTGCCCGCACGGAAAACGCCGATTTCCACTCACAAACAAGCCACGTAGCGTACGTGTTTACGTTTTGTTGACTAGTTAACAAGCGGAGAAAGTGATTATTATTTAGGAATTATTTATTTTTCCATTTTAAATTAGTATTCTGTGGGTCATTAGTATTACATGCTTTTTTTTATATTAAATCTGATTTCACGTTAATACAGTATTATGACATACGGTGAATGAACTACTACGTATGTTTTCTCGTCTTACCGACCTAGGAAAGAGACAAATGTTGGACAATGGTCGACCTACCCTATGTTGAGTACGGTTGTACATCGTACTGGCGAGAAGAATGCAAGAAAACTCAATCCTCCGTGGTATGACCCACACGAATGGTTAACAGGTACTGAAGTTAAAGTGAAGCTTTATTGTTGGTCATATTTTTATTGTCAAAAATAAGAAAAAGGCAAAATAAAGCAATGCACTGCAAATAGACATCATAAGCTAAAAAAGGCCGAAAAATGCGAAATGAGAAGTCCTCCACCCAAAAAAGGTGAAATGAGAATAATCTGAAACAGCTGCAAAAGTTCATTCCTATTGATAAGTCTTAAAATCGTAACAACAATAAAGAGGCATGTATCAAATTATCGGGCTCTATCAGTTTTGCCAATCAACGTGTTGTGGATGCCAATGAACGTTAACGTTGGTCAGAAAATGAAAGTGCCTTTAATTTTGTCGTGAAATATTTTTTCTGTCCTTTTCCTTCTATTTAAATGTACTCGTACATAGATTAGAGTTTTTTTGGACTGGGATGAACCGGAATAAGCGAACGTACAAAACTGAGTGCGTCGTGGGGCTAAGGAAAGGTTTGGTTTGTGTTGCAGGTGACCGGTGACGCGTGGGGCGCTGGGCACATGGCCGGCCTCTGGGTCGGCGCCGAGGCCCCTCCCTGCTCCCGTGGCCGCCCGCTGCCCTCCCCATGGCCGCCCACGTGGGCCCCGGCCCGCGACCAGAAGGTAAGGCAAAGCATTCTTCTAATCCTCTGCCCTCATTGTCGGCAACGTCTAACCAAAATTGGCCCAAATCTGGTTCCTATGCACTACACTAAATTGCACCCTCTAACACGTTGTATAGTCAAAATCCATATTTTCTGCGTCTTTCTGTGTGTGCGTCAGTCTGTGCATGTCTGTCTGTGCGTCTATGCATGTCTGTCTGTGCTGTCTGTGCGTCTGTGCGTGCTGTGGGCTGTGCGTGTCTGTCTGTGGGTCTGTGCGTGTCTGTCTGTGGGTCTGTGCGTGCCTGTCTGTGGGTCTGTGCGTGTCTGTCTGTGGGTCTGTGCGTGTCTGTCCTGTGAGCAAGTCTGTCTGTGCGTGTCTGTCTGTGGGTCTGTGCGTGTCTGTCTGTGGGTCTGTGCGTGTCTGTCTGTACATGTCTGTGCGCCTGTGCGTGACTTGTCTGTGCGCCTGTGCGTGACTTGTCTGTGCGCCTGTGCGTGTCTTGTCTGTGCGCCTGTCTGTCTTGTCTGTGCGCCGTGTCTGTGCGCCTGTGCGTGTGACTGTGAGCATGTGTGTATCTTTTTTACGAGAGTAGGTGGAAATCTTCTCAAAACTCTTCGTAGTGCGTAGCACTCAATGTGTGAGATTTTCACTCACTAAAACCGAACCATCCTTCGAACCAAACCTCCTTCGCGGAACGACATATAAGCATTACATCGTGAAAAGTGAAATAGTCACCTTGTTACTTGAAGTTAGTCAGGTGAGGGATCATGAGATATCCCTCCTTCCTTTCTTTAGACGTCTCAATTCCAGCAACGTCTGGTGAAAATTACAATTTACAAATTGCTTTCAGAAACAAGCATACATGCAATTGGGTTTTCTGGAGTCAACTGACTTAAATTAGTATCTTGGCAGTGACTCGTCATTGAGGTGCGAAACGTGGGCATTGAAAAATACGTTTTCCGCATCCTCGACGTCAGTTTCGCACACAGGACAATGTGGGATATCGTCCAGTTGAATCTGTGAATGTAGGCTCTGAAGCGTCCGTGTCCCATTAGAAGCTGCGTGAAGTAATAATTTACCCCGCCGTTCTTTCGACAGATCCACGATTCAACTGTAGGAAGTAGACGGTGGTCCATCTTTCCTTGGAAGAAGTGTCCCATCGCTGTTGCCATTCTGCTCGTTGTTCCAAACAGTTCAGCTTTCCGTCTCATGTGTCGTAAGGCCTCTGCCATTCACCGGCCATTATGTCTGTTGGGATCATCCCGCCTACGCGGCTTCATTCCAGACGGTGCGGAATGCACATGCAACCCTGAGCGCGAATATCCGACACCATGCCTCTTATGTAGCTCTTCGTACTTGTAGAGTTTGCCCAAAGTGGTGAACCGTAGAGAGAAACCGATGCGAAGACCGATGCAAGCAGTTTGTTCTTTTCATGTCTAGGCCCTCCAGTGTTCGGTATTAACCTAGTCAACGCAGCATTCTCCACTGCCCCCTTTTTGCTAGCGTAGTTCAAGTGGTTTCTAAAGGATAAGCGCGTGACGACCATAAGACCGATGTGTTTTATAGCATGTCGTGATGAAATTTTGCGATGGCCGATCTTGAGAATGACAGATTCTCTCTTCTTTCTGCTAGTTACATGCAACTTCTGTTTTATGTTCGGCAAGGTGCAATCCTGCGGAATCCAGCCATCGACTGTCAATGGCAACGCCTTCATTGCGGATCCACTTTATCTCTTCTACAAATTTTGAGACAACGACGATGATGGCAATGTCGTCAGCGAAGCCTATGATCTTGGTCCCTTCTGGGAGTGGGAGCCTAAGAACCACAACGTAAAGGTATACCACATGAGTGGACCCAGCACCGAACGTTGTGGGACATCGACGGTGATGTGTACCTTCGGTCCATCCTTAGTGTACACTAGAATTCGTCGATTCATATATTCAGTCCCCATTCTTCTTAGATACGTAGGTACATTGATTTGATGGAGTGGCATATGAATGTCACACCGTCTTGTCGAGGTAAAAGCATTCTTAATGTCCAATATTTCGACTGTACGGTACTTTTTTGGACGTCTTCTCCATCTGCTCTCTCTAATGACCCGTCGGGAAGTGTCAATAACTTTAACATCGATTGTTGAGCGAGCCTTGCGGAAGTCATACTGGATCTCTGAGAGTCCACCTCCTTTATCTACTGCATGTTCCAATCGTGGGTTAATGCTATGATATGCGGTATCGAGCATGCACAGCGGCTGGCACTTCAGGTGACTTTTTTCCCCTTTGGAAGAAATACTAATTGTTGTTTCTTCCATTTCCCAGGAAATATATTATCTTCTCTCAGACACGAGTCGTAAAGGTTCACGAACACCTCCCCCACAAGACTGCGATCTCCGCTTCTACTGATGTTGTGGATGCTAGCATGCCTTGGAGCGTTGGAATTACCAATTCTATTGATAACGTGCAGTAGCTGATTGGTGGTATCATTTCCGTTTCACTTACTTGATGTGCGTCACTTCGCCGGGGTGATGTGGGAATAAAACCTTTACAATTCTTAGAAGAATGTTAGGGCGGATTGGAGACAGGGACCATGTCTACCAGTAAACCGGTAAACGGTGGTTCGTTACTCTTCTCTTGTAGCTGCATTACAAGCTCTGGTTATCCAGTTCATAATTTGGGAAACCTTTGTCTCTGCCGTCCCTGATACTACACAGTTCTACAGACAAAAGCAAATACTTCCTCGGCAAACGCTGTCATCTTTCTTCCCATCACCTTACATCCCAGTCTAACATTTTATTTTTTCTATGATATTTTGCCTCGTATAGAATAGTCTGGAGGTCGCTGTGTGTGTAATGTTCACGAACTTTCCAAGATACTCCCATTCTCAACAAGCCACAACTGATGTCATGAGTTGCAGCGCCTCTGACCAGGAGGTCCTAGGTTCGAGTCCTGACGGCGGCAGGGTTTTCGACACTAGCTTTCCAGCTAGGTCGAATTCAGTCCTGTTTGGAGGAGAATTCTAGCGGCCGGCTGCTCTGATCGGTAGTTTTCCGTGGTTTCTCCTATCTACACCAGGCGAATGTCGGAGCAGTACCCTACCAAACGGGCCACGGACCGCGCGCGATCTGTCCTTCCTCTTCCTTGTCCTATCCTCTCCCCTAACACACACACTAACATGCACTACACTTCCACATCTTCCGGGAGATCAGTCGGGAACTTAGAGCTTGTCCCGGCTGGGGTGGTGCCCCGCTGGTGGGAGAGTCCTGGCTAGGGGGAAACCCCACTAGCCGACGGTAGGTTGGCGCCGGATCTCGTCATCCAGCTGGGGAAGATCCTCGCGCAGAATTCTCGCTGTTTCTGTATTGTTCACACAGGATCGAGACATCTATCTACCATTCCCTCACAGACTGGACTAGGATATCCTGAGCAACTTTACAATGTTTCAGATTTATTTGATTCTCATGATCTGTCCAATATTGTCTTTAGCGCTCTTTGGTGAGGACACCTATTACTCACGGCAGCATGTTTGCTGGTTTTGTCTATGTGTGTCTGTCTGTATGGTCTGCCTGTCTTGTGACTGTCATTTTTAATAAGTTAGATGGAAATCTTTAAAAGACACTGGGCAGCCCGAACTGCCCAATGTGAATTGTTACTCACTGAAACCGAACCTGTCTCCTCTTCATCTCCTCCGGGAACCGCCTACAGGCATTGCATAGCAGAGAAAGTAATAGTGATCTAGTCACATTACGTATATGATATATCCTGGTGTTAGTCGAGAGGGATTATTATTCTTCCCTCCTTTCTTTCTCCATGCGTCTCAATTCCAGCAATTCGTCTTTTGCAAAATTATACACCGCCTTGAAACTAAGCGTTTCTGCAACTAGGTTTTATGGAGTCATCTGGCCTATCCCAAGCGCCTCAACTGGGTCTCGTAGTTGAGGTTCGAAACGTGGACACTGAAAAGTCACGTTCGGCGTCGTCGACGGCAGATTCGCCTACAGAACAGAACGGAGTATCATCCAGTGAGAACCTGTGAAGGTAGGCTCTAACGCGTCAACGTCTCGTCAGAAGCTGTCTGAGATAATAATTCATCCCACCGTGTTTTCGACTCGACTGAACCGGACCGCGATTCAACTGGAGCAATCAATCGGAATGTCCACCTTCGCTTGGAGAAAGTATCCCATCGTTGCTGCCATTTTGTTCGAAGCAGTTTTGCATCCCGTCTTTTTTGCCATAAAACCGTACATGGGCCATTAAATCGATCGGGATCATCCCGGGTTTGACGCAAAGTGGCTTCATGTGAGACGGTGCGGAACGCACCTGCGACTGAATGCAGATATCCAATATATTGACGCCATTCGTCTTGTGCAGCTCTTTGTGTATACTGTGGTAGACCATACTGGTGATCCACAGAGCAGAACCGATGTGACGACCGAAGCCAGTACCTTTCTCTTTTCATGACTAGGCCCTCCAGTGTTCGGCATTAATCTAGTCAACACAGCATTCGCCGTCGCTGCTTTTTTGCTGACATAGTCCAAGTAGTCTCTAAATGACAAAGGTGTGCCGATATTGCCTAGGTATTTTACCGCAGGTGGTGACGAAAGTTTGAGATAACCGATTTTTAGAGTGATAGATTCTCTCTCTTCGTCCTTCTAGTTACTGGCATCACTTATTGTGTGGTCGGCAAACTACAATTCTGCGGAATCGAGCAAGCGACTGACAATAACAACGTCCTCATTCAATGATACATTCTATCTCGTCTATAAATTTTGCGTCGGCAACGATGGTTTCGTCTGTGATTATACTATAAATACCTTATAGGAGCGGACCCAGCACCGAACCTTGTGGGATGCCGGCGGTGATGTAGAGTATCTTCGGCCCATCATGCGCCATCATTCGGCCTTGGGAATGTTGAAGCATGTAGGAGGCTGAGGGTATGATCATCTGATTGTCATACTAAACGTTAGAATATTAGTGGGACACGCATTTGTTGCCGATAGAAGCAAGTGGAGAAAGTGTCCGGTGGTGTGGCCGCGAAAACGAACTGGATATAAAGTTTGAATTTGGGAAAATGGACACTGTGAGGAAGCTGGGGGTGGCTGTGTGATTGTCATGCCAAACGTACGAATGTTATTGGGGAAAAGCATTTGTTGCCGATAGAAAGCAGCGGAGAAAGTGTGCGCCGGTGTGGCGTCGATCGATGGCGCGCGTGCGCCGGGCGGTGGGGAGGGGCTCATCTCCCGCGCGGCGGCGCGCGCTGCCGGAGGCCGCGGAGGCAGAGGCAGTTGCGCGCCGCCTATCGACCGCCTCGCGCGTGGCCGGGCTGGGCCGGGCAGGCAGGGCGGCGCTGGTGCGGTGGCCATGGCGCGCGTGCGGTGTGCGGGCGGCCGCCGCCTCTAAGGGCCCGTGTCCGTGCGGGTGTGCGGTGTCGGGAGGAGTGTTTGTGTGGGCGAGCGCCTGGAGGTGCAGTCGTCGCTCGCGCTGAGCGGCCGACGCGCCGCCCGCCCAGGGTCGGCGGCGGAGGAGGCCCCGGCCGCCGCTGCGGCAGCTCCCGGGCCGCCCCGTCGCCGCCCCGCCGCCGCCCCGGCCAGCCCCGGCCCACGACGCCCTAGAACTCGAGGTGTTCGAGGTGGAGGGCGAGGGCGAGTGCCAGGGCGAGGGCCAGCGCGAGCGCCAGCGCCAGCGCCACCGCAGGAAGAGGCGGCGGCTCCGCGAGTCGCTGCTGTCGGTGCTGGGAAAGCTGGTGGTGTGGCGAGCGGGCGCGGGCGGTGGCGCGGGGGGCGGGGCTGCGGGCGCCGGAGGGGGCCGCTACCGCCCGCACGGGGAGCCCGTCGTCCCGCCGCTCGAGTGCGCGCGTGGCCTCTGCGCCCTCGGTGAGTCTATCTGCATTCAGTGCGTGTGTGCGTGCTTGTGAGCGGGTGCTGCTATTGTTTTCCGTTCCTTTGAATTGCATTTTGGTAGTTGCCTCTCGAAGAACTTCGCCTTTACCATCGGCGCCCACTGCATCTTGCAGGAGCCGGACTCTGCGTCTTCCACTGCCGCTTCCCTCCCATCCTTCTCTCTTCTCTTCCTCCCCTTCTTCCTCTTCGTCTTCGTCCTGTGCCTCTTTCTCATGCTCCACCTATTTACCCTACTCCTGTCCCTCCATGTTCTCTATTCCCTGGCTCTACGGCTCTCTCTCCCCCGCGCGTTGCCGCTCTGAGAGGCTTCGCTTAAAGCGCGGAGCTGCACTTTCCCTTGAAAAATAAAGCGAGTGGCGCCCGTCCCCGCCCCCAGCACCGATCAATACTCCTCTGCTGGCGCAGCCACACGGGCGCAGGAGACGAGGCTTCCGCCCCCCCCCCCCGCCCCGCCCCGCCCTGCCCCGCCCTCAGGGCACACGTGTCCAGCCGCCCCTCGGCCTCTCCACACACGCGCTATTGGAGCCTCGCGCGCCTTGGGGCGCTGCGGCTCGCACGGGGTTTTATTAAAGTTGGTTACATTGTTTCCCGTAAGGGTTCGCGCACTAGGTCGGCACGGACGTTAAAAGACGACTCGAGCTTTCTGCCGTTTGCGAAAATTGCAAAGGAATTGTCTTTTGGACACTCAGACGTGCTATTCCGTCCGTGCTGTTGGCGACATCGGCTAGTCCACGTACGTACAACTGGTGGGGTTGGCCATTCCGTCCTGAGAGTTGTGTGGTTATGTGGAAAGATCACACACGTCTCCACTTTAATGAGATTGGTCCAGAATTATCCGGAGCTGTACTTTGACTCTGGACACCAATAAACCAAATGCCGACAACGGAGTTTTGTAGATAAACTACTTGTGACTGGATATTTTTTAAGAAAAGTATCTCACTTGATGATTAGTCATAGGCTGCTAAAAAGTGTGAGGTACGGGTTGAGTTGCTTAAAAAAAAGCTTTTTAGCTTAAAGAACTTTATTGTGGTTTTTAATGTGATCTCTCCGTTCTACTCGTTATAAGGGAGGAAATTTTGTAATTGTAATGATCTTGTAAAATGTTCGGATTTTGATGTCCGAAAACGTCGCCAAAATGATCAATAAAATGCTCTTAAAATGTTTTTCAAATACCCCCAAAACAAAGAAAAATAACGTAAAAATTTCATCAAAAACATTTCAGGTGCACAATGTGAGCTGTTGGATGTTACTAATGTAATCGAGGCGTTTTCTTTTTGTCCAAGTGAACTCAGCTTGCAAACTTTTGGTTTGGAGCCATTCTTTACCATAAAATCTGTTTTCACTTATCGACAATTCGGCCGAACCGACAATACTCACAACGGCTGAAATTGCAATTTCTGAGTGAAGAAATCCAATAGGCTTATCAGGAATTCTCTAGTGAACATTTGTTGCATCTTTTAAATATTATTTAAAGGAAGTACTATTAAAATGATAGTAAAATCACTTTAATTCGAACAATTCCTTAAAAATAACGGAAAAAGGTAAAAAAATGATTTATTAGTTGAAATTGACGAAAAATGCAAAAAAATGTTTATTAAAAATGGATCATTTATATCCAAAAAGGTATTGAAAGTGAAAAGAAAGAAGTGACATTTCATTAAAATCCTCCCCGTAATTATAAGTATCAAACTAAGTACATAAATATTGTTCACGCATGCGCCTACCCGTCCATCCGTCCGTCATTCCCGTCCAGGCCTAACGCGCGTAATTCGCCTAAGAAACTCCTCCCTCCGACCCCCCCCCGTCAACCCGTGCCTCCCGATCCAGTGCGCGCGTTGCTAAACTTTTCCCTCCCCTCTCGCACGAGGGCGTTCTTTCATATGACACCACAAACCCTCATCAGGCAGTTCGTCAAGCATCACATCATTTGGTGGGTCACTGTTAGCTCTGCAGGTGTCGAAAAATGTCGAAATTATAAACTTGATCAATGCGTACAAATAAAAGGAATACTTTTCTTGGACTAGTGTTGCACTTTCAAATATTTTTCTTACGAATGTTGAAACGCGCGATGATGAAACAGTCCACCGCAAAATGAATTTGATAAACCGCTACGTGTTTTCATCTGTCGCGCCAGGTTGAAAGACGCGCGCGCACTGAGCCTCCTTCATCGGTTGCGTGTATGGGAATCCTCCCACCGTTGTCACGCGCTCTTGGGCGATGCTGCTGCATCGTGGCAAGCGGAGCAGCATGACCACACGTGGAATGCGCCTACGGGAGGGAAGAGGGGAAGGCTCGACCCAATGGTCCACCGGGACAGGTGGCTCAGTGAATTCAGTAGATGTCTGGAGGAGAATTCTAGCGGCCGGCTGCTCTGATCAGTAGTTTTCCGTGGTTTCTCCGATCAACACTAGGTGAATGCAGGAGCAGAACCTAACAAACAGGCCACGGGCCACGCGCGATCTTTTCTTCCCGTCCCTTGTCCTACCCTCAGCTCTTACTTAAACACACACTTACACGCACTACACTACCACATATCTGGGAGACCGGTCGGAAGTTGGAACTTGCCCCGGCTGGGGCGGTGCCCCGCTGGTGGGAGAGTCCTGGTTAGGGGGAAATCCCGCTAGCGGTCAAGTAAATCTTCACCGGATCCCGCGCGGGTAGATCACCGCCAACTCCCGAGGAAAAACCCGTGCACCACACTTCTGACACTAATGACCTTAACAGTTCACGCGACCGGAGTCGCCAATCACTCGATCAACCCTAGGGTTTAGACCGAGAGCGTAGGTGCCACGCTGGCGCCACATCTGCCGCCACATCTGCCGCCAGGCCATGCGAATGCAATCGCGGTTAGCCTACATAGGCGGGTGCAGCGAAGGGGACTTTTCTTCTGGAAACATCCGCGTGGCACTGTCCCGAGACCGCCATGGTCCGGGGGAGACCGCAATTTGCGGGTATGGGCGCCAGGCTCTTGTCGGCGTTGGCTGATGCTAACGCGGAGTGGGGGTTGCGAACGCTCCGGTAGTAAATGGGGGCGGATTACAGGGGTATTTGTAAATAAACTTTGTCTATGCCAAGGCCATCGTTTCGCCACAACGACAACAAAAAGAAAATGGGGCAAAATATTGTGGCGACGGAAAATTTTTAGGATTCTAGATCCGAGCGAATAATTTTTAATTTGAATTGTAAAATCTGTATTACATTTTGCGCAACGCAAACAGTATTGACCGTATGTGGGCTACTACCCCACACAACAATTTCTTTATCAGGAGGATAAATCCCCAGAATAGACACTTTGCCTTTATTCTCACACCCTGCAGTAGACACCGTTTTCGGTATTGATATCTGAATCCCGCGGGAACGCAGTTATTCCTCTCGGAAACCTTCCCATTCAATGTGACCTTCCCAATTCCCCGGAAGGGCCCCTCTGCCAGTTCAGAGCTACTGGCTATCTAGGCCGGTAGGGGATCAAATCAATGCGCCACTCATATGCGCCGGGCAAGACCCTTCTCTATGCCCAGAGTGTCGGGCCACTGCCACGGATCCAACTGGGACCCACGGTCCGAAGCACCCCGTCTCTTCACTGCGTCACCGTGAAGCTATCGACGTGAATACCGCCGAAACCTAGACAACCTGACAGGGGTTCATGTTCCCCGTTGGACTTTTATATGTGGCTTTGAGGTACGTTGCCCAGCTGCACATAGGATGCCGGCTGACGGATCCCACACCTATTCCCTCCCAACGGTCGGTGGCAAGCTGTCACTGCCTCCACCTGGACACTAACGACACGAGTCCCGCCGTGAAGCTGGGGCCTGGGTGGTCGGTTACAAGTCTCCACCAGAATTCGCTTCCATGTAGCCAGTCGAGATCCCCCCAAGCGGGGTGCGCAGTTGATAAAAGTAAAACCTCCTTCGTGTATTCCAGCAATTTTATAATATTCATTAAACTGAGAATTAGTTTTCTCTGCCATAGGATGGGCAGACGGACGGTCTGTCGAACGGCGGGAAGAGCAGATTGACTGACGAACGGCGAGACGGACGGACGGACGGAACGTCTGACGAACGGCGGGACGGACGGACGGACCGACTGACGAACGGCGGGACAGACGGACTCTATCTCATGAAATGATTACCAACATATTCTCCCTTTGGTGTGTGCATGAAAAGTTAACTTATATTAAAATTATGACAACATACGACGACGTAATATATTTTTATCGTCTTTGATGATTATGTCCATTCATGTCCTAAGATCTATAATGTTTCAGGATTCTCTCTCCAGAATCGTCCAATTCCACGAAATTTGATTTCTTCATGTGATGTGTTGATTTCTGATGTATTAATTTCTGGCAGTTGGTTTGTAGTCTGTAGTCAGTCTGTAATTGATTTATTATCAGTAAAATCTGTGCTTGTCGAACGAACCGATTTCTCAAAGCTGATTTCCTTGATGAGTGACGCTATCCAGTTCTCGCAGATCACATCGCTTATCTCCATCAATCCTGACTCCTTTGCGGATTAGGTGATTATTTTCTGCTTCTTACATTTCCAATTAATTAGTGATTAATATCTTCGTATAATTCGCAAACGATTTATTATTATCTTTAGTAACGTACCTGTTATCGTTCGAGTGTGCAATGTGAAACCTCGCTCTTCGCTTATTTTTAAGTGAACAGGTTTCGTTCTTTTCAAGTATCTTTAATACTCTTTTAATACATTGCAGATTGTGCTATTTTAATAGGTCTCGGATCTCTTGCCTTTTGTGATAGTTTTCTGTAGGTGTGGGCCAAATCTGGACGAGTGGCAGCCACAAGGTATCCCAGACAGCCCACGATTTCTTGATATACGTTCACGTCGACTTTATCAGAGTTCTCAAAATAGTCCATTTTCTCTCTCAGCATTCAAGGATGCACTCACGGGCTGACATTCATTCATAATAAACCATGATTGTTCTTTAAATTTTTCCTAGTTTAGACCAGGATTTAGACCAGTAACCACGATTCGTTCTTATAATTCCTATTACTCAGCAGCGATTCATTCATATCGCTATCCACTACCTTCCTCGTTAATGTTCTTTCAAATTCGCTCTTTGTTGTCCACGAGTGGTATTCTCTCGTACGATGACACAATCTTCTACTAGATAACATCTTATCATAAGCGTTCGCAAACACTCAAGGATCACTTTGATACAATTCTATTCCACACAGCTTAAGTTCATTGCATAATTTCTTGTACCAGCATCTTGCAGCTTCAGTTTGGCCGTACAAGCTCTTCTTCAACTTTATCACTTTGGTTCCATCCACTTGTCCACCGTCTGGAATTTTCATATAAATGTTTCGTTCTTATTTTACTTTTAGGTAAGCAGTTTCTATATCAATATATTTGGCTTAATCGGTCATTGTGCACTCAGTAACAAAAACGCGCTTCTAGCTCACCACTGCACACTGCATATGCACACTCGAAATCTCTCACTCACTTGTGTGGTTCCATCCACCTTGCGTTATATTTCATGTAGCCCAGCACTTTGTTTTCCTTTTGTTCCCTGGAATATTCCCGTTCATTGATTCTTCCTTGTTTACTATATCCCACATATTGTAGTTTGTAGACACTCCAACACTTGTAATTCTTTCTTCAATTCTTTACAGTCGTATCGATTTATCGCGATAAGAGACATTGTGGGGGTTGATTCTACTGCTGTGTTCATAGTAGCATCATACCTTACGACTGGGGCCTCATTGTAGGCGATTTGCTGTTTCTTGTTTCAGTGCCATGATTATTTGAATGGTTTATAACGTCGTTCTCAGTCTGATTCTTTTCTTCATCAATTATCATCTTTTCGATTTGACAGCCAGTTCCGTCGATATCTGAGACAGGGTCATAATTAGTTGTCATACTTGAAAGTTTACTAAAACGTCATTATCTTAAGGCGGGCGGTTTCCACAATGTCTACTGCAGGGTTCGCCAAAAAGAATATCGTAATACAGGTCGTATAAATTTCGTGTTTCGAAATGCCCCATGATTTGTATCCCATCTCCGAATTACACCTCCCTCGAATCACATATAATATACAGGTGAGTCTTTTCTTACAATATGCGATGCCGCTGAGCTTATCGGATAGAGATGGGAAAGAGATAATACACACGTTAAGTCCCTTCCTGCAATTTTTGAAAGGTTGAAGTTATTGCAATGCAGTTTTCATGGAAGTGCATGAGGAAAATGGGGCTAATTGATGAATGTATTAGTTTCCATTTCATCACATGCACTTTAGGAAATATTGAGGTTAACCTTTTTTTTATGGAACCACACATTTTTTCAGTGTATCATGAGCGTAAAAAGACGAATCCAATGGTGTGTGTGTATATATATATATATATATATATATATATATATATATATATATATATATATATATAATGTTAGATAAGCATTTTTTTAGTAATTTTGATTGTTTGCAATTCATATGTAACGGATATTGTAATGCTCCGAACGCGCATTAGCAGGAAAGCACTGTGTGACTTTGCCTGAGACTGTTACATTCAAAATATCCGTTAAATAAATCATCAGATTCGTCTTTTTACGCTCGTCATGAAAAATATGTACAGTTCCTTTTGAAGTTACCTCAATATCTCGCAAAATACACGTGATTAACTGGAAACGAATGCATACATCAATTAGCCCCATTTGCATCATACTTTTCCGTGAAAACTGCATTGCAATAACTTCAACCGTTGAAAAATTACACGAAGGGACTTAACCTGTACATCATCTCTTTCCCATATCTATCCGATAAGCTCAGCGGCATTTCATATTGTAAGAAAATACCGCATTTGCCCCCTCCTTTCTAATTTACTTGCATTTGACTTCGAATTTCTGAAGAATACTTTGAAGACAAATATTCTCCCTTTCCGGAGTAACGTTGTAGACATATTCAACCGTTTACGTTGCCTCCGCCCAAAATCTCATCGGTATACCGGAGCGGAAACCACAACGTCCTTATGGTTTTAAAACAGTTATACAGCCCTTTCAGCTGTTCCAGTGCTTTTCGGTACAGTTCTTTCGTACTTGCCTCCTTAAGCCGTATAGAAATTTAATAGTCACGTTGATGAATTCCTTCCCATTATCAGTTCTAATACTAATATCCAATTAACGCTGTGATTCATTCTTTCTTCTTGAAGAAGAAATATCACCAACTTACTTGCATATTAGTGTTTATCTTCCACAAACTCGGCAAATTATTCAGAGTGTATTGTTCAACAATTAATACTTGCTTCCTCCCAATGATGTCCCCGGTATAGTTCCTCATACGTGCAGTCTCTCTAAAACAAGTGAAACACTTTCAATATCTACCTGGTTGAAAAGAAGTAAGGTACACCTGGCCTGTAAACAACTGTTACGCGATTTATATTCGCACGGAAAATCTTAAAGTCCTCTGACAAATTGAATGCCACACATTTTTTCAACGTATTTGTGATTGACCTGACACATTCTTCTGTGCCATAAGTTTTCAATGTTAACATTCGACTTGAAACTCAAATCCATCTTTTTCTTTGTAGCCCACGTCCGTTTCAAGAATGACGCCAATCTACTTCGAACGATCCATTTGCAATTAGCGAACAAATGGTTTCATATATTCCAACACCTTTTTCATCGAGCACTATTCTATTATCCCTTTTCTCAATATTGGATACCGTTAATTAGTTGGAATTGAAACAAGGTACATGCAACACTTTTTCTAGATAGACTTTGCCGACATTATTTGATTTGGTGCTGTGGTGTCCAACTACGTTTCCGGTGGCGTCGGAACATATTCTTCCTGATTTTGCGGTCATAGTTTCCTTTTGCTGGTTTATCATTTCTCAGAACACCGTCCCTCGACGTCATGTGCGATGTGCACCCAGATTCCAAAGGAATTGAATTTTTCTTCCGTCGCACGTCACGGTGTCTTCTTTTGCTACAATTGCTTGTCTGTTTCCGGTAACTGGTTGAACTATGCTTTCGATGATTTGAATTTCTTTCCGCCTTTTGATTTGCAAAGGTTACCCTGCTTTTTCCTTTCTCGTGTGAGTACGTATTACCGAAGCAATATACGTAGTAAAGAGAAAGTTATGTAATATTGCGGAAAGTCGATTTCGAGATTTCAACTGCGGACACTCGATATACAATTATCGTTTGTTTTTTTTCGAAACGTCCCTCCGTCACTATGTGAACAACACTAGCGTCCAAACTACTCTTAGAATTCTTTTTCGGGAGTAGTTTACATGAAGTCCCGGGGAAATTTTCAAAATGTTCTCAAAAATGGCTTTAATTTTTTTCTTTAAAATTGTTGTAAGAAAAGAGGGAAATAAACTTGTGAATATGGCATTGGTCTGGATTTCAGCGTTAGCCGTGAATTTTCGAAAATTACAAAAGTTTTTTCGGCATCTTCCTAAAACTGCAACTTTGAAGAAGGAAATTTTTTCTTCAAACTTTTTGTAGAGATAACGCTACATAGACTGTAAGCATGAGATAAACGCCATTTTTCTGTGTACTTGGTTGCTGTTTTTCAAAAATTACACAAATATAATATTTCCTATCTCTGTCTTTCACTCTCACTCGCACGTCGTTAGTATTCACATTACTGGCGATTTCTAAATATCACGGAAGTTTTGAGAATGAGTGCTTTAAATGATATTTGTAAGGCTTCTCGAAAACTCGCTTTTTCGGAAAACATTCAAATGCCATTTTCTCAAAAACGTCTCCAAACTTTTTCGTGAAACTTTTTGTATGTATAGGGCTAAAAGCACGAAATGAAATAAACATCACTTTGACGTATTCCTTCGTTGTTGTTTTTTAGAAAAAAGTAATTGATTTGAAATATCTCTCTCGTCGTTAATATTTTTATTGCTAGTTATTTGCATGTATATTCCACTTGTCAGTAGAAGTGCTTCTAATGATTTGTAATGACGTTCCTCGAAAACTCAAAGCTTTCAGGGGAAAATTAACTTCAAAATGAGCATTTTCAGAAACACTCAAACGATAAAAATGCCTACAAATTTCAATTTTACTATTAGGGATCGAAAAATTGAGAAGCCGTAAAAAAATTCTTTTAGGCCAATAAATAGCAGCTGAGAAGGGAGTGGTGCAAACGTGAAAAAATGGCCGGGATTGAGTAGATAAGGAAACTAACTAGTACGAGAGAGTCTATACCATTCTGTAGCATCTCTAGTTGTAACATGCGGTTTTACAAACTGTTACAAAGCTTTTTGGAAAATCATTAAAAATAGTACATTCTTTAACGAGCGTGTCGCTCGTATCGTAATTTGTACGAATGAGAAGTAAGCATTACGCTCAAGACTATACTTTCTCTAAGACTACGAAGTGCAAAAATTCACCACACATTTTATAACTGATTTTTTCCCCTCAGTGATTTTGTTGACACCTTACAGACTTCTTGGTCGAGATTAAACTAGTGAAAATACTCTAATTTTAGCGTGTAAGTTCACTAATTCACCGATAGGGGCTACATCGTGAGGCGGCTCCACACATTCGACCTTCGCCGAATGTCCAATCCCAAGCATCTGACGTGTTCGGCGAATGTTCGCTCCCTTTGATATGTCCAAAAGTCCCAAACACGTGGTGGGTGGGGCGAGCACCGAATGTTCGTCACTCGGCAAATAGCGAGCAACCCATCCACACTACTCGGGATTCGGTGAGCAGTCGCTCGCTTCTCGCCGATTGTGTGGAACTGCCGTTACAGCTAGATACAGCCCCTAGGCTGTATCTAAGTGGACTTAATGTGCGAGGCTGACTGAAAGGAATGTTGCCGTGGAATCCTTTTGAGGAGAGAGAACGTGAAGAAAGGTGTGTAAAATGTACTTTTTGCGCGAGGCTGGCGGAAAGAATTTGCCTTGGAATGCATTCGAGGATAGCAAATGTGAAGAGATGTGTGTAACAGGTACTTTATGTGCGGAGCTGGGCGAAAAGGAATGTTGTCTTGCAATGCATTTAAGAAGAGAGAATGAGAAGGCAGATATGTAAAGTGTACTTTACGTTCGAGGCTGGGCGAGAGTAATGTTGCCTTGGCATCCACTTGCATTTGAGGAGAGACAATGTGAAGAGGTGTGTGAAGTGTACTTTTTATGCGAGGCTGGGCGAAAAGAATGTTACCTTGGAATGCATTTGACGAGAGAGAATGTGAAGAGAAGTGTGTAAAGGGTACTTTATGTGCGGGGCTGGGCGAGAGGAATATTTTCTTGGAATCTATTTCGACGTAGTAATCACATTCGGCGGGATCAGGTGGCAGAAATCAACAGCTCATTACAAAACCTTTACATACAATACATGTACATTATTTTACAACACTTTGCTTGATGGCATTAAACGATTAAATTCGATAGAAAAGTTTAATTCCCAAGTTAAATCGTTTCTGCTGGATAACTGTTTCTAGACAATTAGAGACTGTACTGAGTATCAAAAAGAAAGTAACATTAATTGTAACGGTGATATTTAATGTATTATCTACCATTTGGGCTGTTCCTTTCAGCAAATGCTGAGATGGCTTCTTTTTTTTTTTCTTTTGGACATAAATGTAACTTCATTTTCTGTGCACGTCTTCTAGAATTCAGTGGGAAATATAGTTATTCAAATTATCGTTCTCCGTGATGTCGTTGCAGGAAGTTTTATTCCTTGACGAATGACATAATGAGGGATAAGAGCCCAAATTTATTGCTGATTTACCCTTGGAAATAGATTTTATTACATTGAAGCGAATATTTTGTTAACTATCGTCGCAAAAAACGCTCATTTTCTTTCTGGATTCAAAATTCAAGTAGTATATGGCTTAGGGTAGGGATCACAGAATTTTGAAAACGTGCACAGAATTCACTTCTCCCCATAGCACGTCACACACAGTTTTTAACTGTTTTTGAAGTAAAATAAATAAATAAATAATTGAGGAGAGAGAATGTAAAGAGATGTGTGTAAAGTGTATTTTATGTGTGACTTTGTGTTGCAGAGACTGAGCGCCGCATCCGGGCCAACGATCGAGAATACAACTCCCAGTTCAACTACGCGGTGAGTAGCGTCGCGCTCTCAAGCCCGCTTTACAACAAGATTTTTTTCATCTTGATATAGATAGGGACAGGTCTGGATGTAATCTGGATAGAAAATGAAGCATGTTTCATTTTTCTGAACACATTACTTCCAGTTTGGCTACCGCGCTCCGGTCATTTACTAGCACTTTTTTCTCGTTTGCTAAGCCTGTGGTGCGATTTTTTTGTCTCGTACATTTCTCAGACGTTTACGTACCTACGATATAGAAGGAAAGTTCTGTAATGCTGCGAAATGTCAATTTCGAGATTTCAACGGAACTTCCTTTTGGATTCCTTTTTACCGAATTTTTTTTTAAACGTCCATCCACTCTTGTCCCATACACCCACTTTGGGTGGTCACGTCTGGCCCCCACCATCCGCGCTGCAGAGGGTCAATTAATCGTATTTTGTCATTTTATAAAATTATTTATCATTTTTAATCTTATATTTCTCTCAGTATCCGTAATGTTTGCTTTCTATAATTTAAATTTTTAAATTCCAAATAACCACGTGAATTTGTTCGTGAATTACGATTTCAATAACGTTGTTCACGAATTCGTATTTCAACAATGTTGCTAAAGTGCAAATAGTTACAGAAAAATGTGTTCGCTTTTATTGAAAGTGCGTCTTAAAATTGTGTTACCGCAAGCAATTCGTGACAGATTTGACACATTTTATCCTGATCACTTCCTGTGTGAAAGAGGTGTAAATATGGAAGGGGCATGCTCAGTTGGTTGTGCAGTAGCCGCGAATCACTGTATTAGATCGCTGAACAATATCGGAAGCTACATACTTTAGTGGAAAAAAACCCATTGTGTAGATTCTGCAGATTTTACGCTCTGTATGTTTAGGAGAGGAGTTACTGTTTCATCGTTTATGAATTTTATTATTAGATCCTTTCTTAACCCTAATTGATAGTTTCGCCTTTCAACGCTTATTGGATTTGTTTTAAAATCGAAACTGCCGCTATACGTGATCGTTTCGGGGAAATCCCAGTTCTCTCTGGCCATGGGCCAGGCTTGCCCA
This sequence comes from Teleogryllus oceanicus, assembly GCA_964035755.1. Taxonomy (NCBI): domain Eukaryota; kingdom Metazoa; phylum Arthropoda; class Insecta; order Orthoptera; family Gryllidae; genus Teleogryllus; species Teleogryllus oceanicus. The sequence goes on along the minus strand of CAXIVR010000011.1, from coordinate 41,723,969 downwards.
TGGACATGTTGCAATCTTGCTTTAAGATCTGTCGATGTAGTGCATGGAAGTTGTGCGATCGGTGGAACATGGCAAAAGTGAATGGCTTTGAGGAGGCGCCTGCGGGCCGAGGCGGAGTGCCCAGCGCAAGAGACGCGCTTGTGCTGCGGGTTGCGTCCCAAAGGCGCTCCAACCCGCCACACTTGTCACCTGATCCCATTTATGTACTTCATGAGAAAGTCAGACTATTCGAAAATAGAATCAGTTTCATAATGGCTGCTATTAGTAGAACAGACAGGTGCCAATAATCCATGGCCTCCTAACAATTATTAGCAAAGTAGACTGTCCTCTTTCATTGGATGAATAGTCAAATTTAAACGAAAATTATAATTATTTTGAACTAACAAAGTGCATGAATCATTGTACCATTTTCGTACCGAAACCTCTTACTACAATACTCCAGTTCTATTAGTAGTGTTGGTTTGCAAACTAGGCCTTCAGACCTAGGGAAGAATATTATTGTCGTTAAATCTTCAAACTTGTAATAAGTAGAACTCGGGCTTTTAGACACTAAAAATGTGGAATAGAAGAAGAAAACAGACATGAAAGTTCACTGTAAGTAAAAATTATAGGCATAAAGAGTCCTCAATTAGGGTATGACATCCTTGTGTACGAGTAGCATCCAGGTACGGACTGGACAACTCGTAAGTTGCCTGCGCCCGTCCGTCCGTCACTCGTGGTTAGATCCCTTCCCTCACACCAGTCGGGACAGATGAAGCGTCGTTCGACGTTCCTGGAGAGGAACTGATGATTTATTTTCGGATCCATCCAGAAGATTGTAAGAAATTCCGAAATACGTGGTTTTGCATTTTTAGCGTTGCGTTCTAGCGGTGGCCGCGCAGCAACCACGTGCCAGCTCCGACGAAGCCCCAACTAGCTGCGAGACGCCAGTGCCGCGATGCAATGGCACAGGTCGCTGGCGCTGTATTACTCGGACGCCGTAATTTAGAGTTTGCAGTCCATCGCCCAGGTTGCCACCCCGTAAGATAATTATCGGTTTATAGGATTATTTTGTTGTGTTTAGCATGTGGATAATTATGATAAAATTAATGGGTTGCGCTCCTTTTGTAGGATAATTTTGACTCAAAATTATAATTAATATAAATCTTCAAGAATTTAACGGTGTGTTCTAGAATAAGATCTTGAAAATGAACAAAATTTCTTTAATAATCCACCTGATAATGTACTGTGAACAGCTGTTCTTGGAGCATTCGGATTAGGGGCTCCATCACCGAATTCTGGGGTGGGTAACGGCCGGCAAGACAAGAAGATATGCGTTTCACATTTAATTGTTTAATTTTAATTCTTAATGGATTAATTTTACGTCTTACGTCCGATGATGAAAACCAGACAGTTGTTGATTTAAATAATATTTTATGTAGAACTAGCATAACAGAAATTTTTAACATTTGAAAATGTTTATAAAACGGTTAAAAGCGTTGATGACGTCATTTTCAGCTACTTATTAAACAGAGGATGAAAACAATTCCTCCAAAAGAAGATATTCCATGAAATAAACATTTTTGTAACTTTTCGTTTTTGTTTATTTTTATAACCACAAGAAAACGTAATCACATCTAAGAACTTCCTGAGTGTTTTTTCATGAAAGAAATTCTTTCAAAATGACTTCGTAACGGGAGAATGCTCTTCCTTCGTCGCACGAAGTTTCACGCGCGTATTTTATTGAGATTAAATATTTAGATTGTAGACCAATTGCTCCTAGAAAAGAAGACAAGCTATTTCGGATAGGATTGGCCTGTCTGGGTTGCGATATAACACTTTGGTAAATATTAAGCCGACAGCCTTTACCTACCTGTACACCACTTCTCTCAGCATTTGCTGTATGTTATTGACGAGTTAATGGCGTCATTCAGTAGAAGTCTCCAATTTTGTGATGGCTGTAATTCAGGGTCGAAAAACAAGGTATTTTAAAAAAGACCCCCGTGAATAGTTTTGAGGATTATTTGGGCATGTGGGCTAAGTGTAAGTTTATTTTACTTGTGTTGTTTTTTGGTACTTGTTTGTATGCATTTGTGATGATTGCATTTATCAATGAAAATTTCGATACATGTTATTATGATGATATAATTATAATTCTTAATTAATACAACACTGATAATATTTACAACTATAGAGTATACATTTATTTTTTTGTTTAAAATTAATTAAAATTCATTTACACATTTAAATGTTTTGACGAGGTGATCATGTTTTCTTGAACTGTGGGCATTTTTTTGGGCTGGATACAATTTAGCCAACACTGCATTAGTGGATGTACAAAATTTGCTTTGTGTAGCAAGATCTGATTTCTAGGAACGACAACATATTTTTAGCTTTTTTAAGGTGGTTAGAGCGAGATAAAGGATTAACAAAATAAGCCATTTTAAAGTATTAATCGAATGACTAGACGTTCTTAAGTTCTTGTAGATTTTTACACGATTTAGTCTAGTTTTGGAGTAATAGGACTGTTTACAGCTCTTGTAACATGGCCTCCTTACGGTGACTTGCCAGAAAACTAACTATTGAAAATGCTAATGATAAGTGCCCCTTACGTAGATAGCATCAGAAGACTTAATGTGCGCGATTTGAAGAACATCTACTGTTTCAAAATAATCATACGGCAAAATAATAAGCCTAAGTCAGTCCGAAGGCTGACGTTCACGCGTTTTATGGAGTTGGAAGATAACGCGTAACTTGGCCATACCGTTGCGCGCATCATTCAAATCGAATGGTCAGGCCTCGGCAATAGTCCTTACACTCACCTCGAGTTTTAGGCCTCGCTCCTTGAAAACGATACATTCTGTGTTGTTCAGATTTCCAGCAAAGCTAAAAACGATGGATAGAATGGTCTCTACGCCCTGAATGAAATGATGAAAGCAATACTAAATGAGGTGCCTAAAATTAAAGTTAGACATACGCCACAAAAGTTGAAAATGAGTTAGATATCGATTGTGATTCATTTTTGCGTGTACATGTAGTCTGAAGTTAGGCTGTATGAAAATGCTCAGAAAATATTATTTTGTGCTTTTAAAATGTACCATTAGTTTCAAAAGCAAGCATGTTGCCCGCTTGTTGTTTAAAATTAAGACATAACCTATTCTGCCTTTATAATGGCTCCAAAGCGTATATTTCAATATGGCGACGATTGCTTTGGCGTGAAGAGTTGGCGAATACAACTTCAGTATCTGCGCACGTTTACTAAAGTTCAGTCAGTAATACAGTTATTCAAATTACTGTTCTCTATGCTCTCCCAGCAGTAAGTCGATTCCTTCACGAAGGGCACGATGGGGCTAGCTAAAATATGAAGCAATTTTTAAAAAAAGCTGTAATATGGGAATTAATATTTTCTTATCATTGCACATGTACATCAAACATCAAAAAACGCACGTGTCCATCAACTTATTCATTAGGGGAGAGATCCATAATTGAAGCAAATGTGCTTCTCCCCACAGTACGTCACACACAGTTGTTAACTGTTGACGTTAAATAAATTAAGAGAAGCCCGGTTTATGGTGCTTGGACAGCGAGGAAAGCCCGCATGGACGTTGGCCTGGCGTGGACATTGCAGTTGTGGTCTAACTGCACCTTTTCACGCCGCTGCTGGAGATATACTTTCGCGGACGCCGGAACGCAACGAGCGTGTGGAAGCAAATGTAATTAAAGAAACTAATAGATGTTCAACTCTTCATTAATTTGTTATTTTCCATTTGAATTTGTTCACAAGTTATTATATCATAATTCGTGTATTTTTAGTAAATGTCGAGGATATTTCTGATGGGATACCCCTGTGCAAGCTTGTGCTTGGGCGCTCACAGCATCTAATTGCGGCCCTGGGTAAATTTGATTGAAATTGGAAGAGCAATAATAAAAATTCAGCATTAGTAGTATTAATATTTTAATAGTAATAGTATTCTCTTTTGCTCTATTTATTGTCCAACATGGAGGTTTTTGTTCCATTATTCCGCAAATGTCCGGGAAGGAAATATACATTTATTATAATCGGAGTCCTACGTTATTGTGAATAGAAGTTTGAATTATGTCAGCGTAACTTTCCTGAAAGAAACGGGGGGGGGGATCTGGGAATCAGCGAATTAAAAAGGCGGAACATATACCGGCGAAACATTCTAAAAAATGCTGTGGACGCGATCTACTCCCGAACTGAACGAAAGGGCAATGTCGAATTTCCGACTTACTTTCGGTAGATTAATTATGACGGTTACATTATCAAAAACAGCTTTCATGATCAAACGCCTCGAGAGACATCAACCGCTGTGTGTCTGCGTACTAGTGCGGTGGGACCTTCAAAAGAATTTTCTTTTGTCTAGTCTAGTTTACTTTTAAATACCCGCCCTTAAAACTGCCCACTCACCTCAGTGATCATGATTTATTTGAAAAAGAAACATGACTGTATATCCGACGATTGTTTCAAGGACATTGATTGCTCCCGTCGTTGTCCCCGACGTTGTAACCACTGTCATCCTGCGAGCGCCAGGCCGAACAAGACTTCCCCCTCTGCCCTGATAGAATGCCAGATGTCGCACCGCTGGTAATTCCCAATTGCTTCCTCACAGAACGTCTGAAGAAAACATTTCAACCTTTTAGAACCTTCATCCATTGCTGCCATACCTTTCATCAATTTGTATCACATTTTTGTGGGTACAGAATAGAAATGGACAAGACTGGATGAGTCTGAAAAGAAAAATGAAGCATGTATCATTTTCTAAACAACGCCCAGGTTGGTTGGTTGGTTGTTAGTGATTCCGGGCACATGGTTGGTTGTTAGTGATTCCGGGCACATCTACTACTGAGGTCATTAGTGCCTTTAGTGTAGTGTTTTTTTTATCAAGAGGTGGTTGTGATCTTACCCCGCTGGATGGCGAGATTCGGCGCCGACCTACCACAGGCTAGCGGGGTATCCCCAACCAGGTATCTCCCACCAATGGGGCACCGCCTTATCGGGGACAAGCTCTTAGCTCCCGATATATGTGGTAGTGTAGTGCATGTTATTGTAAGTGTATGTAGGGGGTGAGGATAGGACAAGGAAGAGGAACGAAAGATAGCGCGCTGTCGGTGGCCCGTGCGTTAGGGTACTGCTCGGGCATTCGCCTGGTATTGATCAGTGAAACCACGGAAAACTACCGATCAGAGCAACCGACCTCTAGAATTCTCCTCCAGACAGCGGCTGAATTTGACCTAGCTGACAAGCTAGTATCGCAAATCTTGCCACTGTCGGGACTCGAGTTTAGGGCCTCCCGGTCAGGCACTATAGTCACATCAGTAGATGAAGTGAGCTACCCCTTCCGGTACAACGTCCAGTTTGACTACAGCGCTCCAAGCGAGACTATTCGGAACATTTTCTCCGTTCCTGTGCCTGCGGTACGATTTGTTCCTTCTGTGCAGTTTTGAGAGCGTTTGAGTGTACTGGATTCCGTTGTGAAGTGATTTGTGTGGTGAGAAGTAATTCGGTTGTCACAAGGGTCTTCTAATGACGTTTTATTTCGGTCTTAGTGGGAACTTCACTTGTAGTTAGGTGCGACACTAACGTTGTACTGCACATTGTTAAGCGGAATGCCTCGAGGATCAATATTGAGTGTCACTTTTTAGCGTCATTCGTACCTGAACATGTGATGGGTCTTCGTTGATAACTGCACCTTTTTGTTCATCTCCTTAGAGGTGTACGTAACGTACGTGTCAAAGCGAGCGACAGGCAACAGTGAAGCCTGGCTTGGCAGCTGTATGAAGCTTCGCCGAGTTTAGGATTGCCACTTTCTGGAAAACCGGGAAAAGTCAGCGGTATTCCTTAATCTGGAAAAGTCAGGGGAGAATCAGGGAATTTTGTTCGAAGTCACGGGCGCCTTTTTTCATTTCTCATTATAGAAGTTAATTATCCCGCAACCCGTTAAGATTTTAAATACCTTAAGCGGTTTGCTGCTATTTGACTTTTGAACTTGATGACGCTCTTCCTCGCCTAGCAACTTTCTCTGAATATTTCTTTCAAAATCGCCGGAATTCGCAAGGCTCTTCAACGCAGTTGTCTTTTTGACATGTGCCGCCAGCAAGGCGGGCCAGGTGGTCCACGGCAACATAGGCGATGAATGACAAAGTCGCTAGAGATTTTATTTTCCGGACGCTGCGCTGTGACTCAAAATCGTTTTTAATTCATTTATTGACTCAAGATGCACGTGGTAGACTAAAATATGCTAAGTTGTATCTCAGCTATTCATGAATCTATACCGTAATTTCCTACGACCTTGCGATTGTTACGTGAAGTTTGAGACCCTCGAGTAAGATTTTAAAAAAAGATTTTTTCACAAATTACTTGCGGGCTCCTCTGATATTAACCCATAAGTGTTAGTGTCTAGTGTATGGTCGAATTTGCGTTCCATCGGGACGTTATTATTACTAGCAGTAGTAGCTTAGTAGAAGTTGCAGCAACTTGCTGAATGACACTGCACTAGGCAGATTATAAATCCCGAAGGCTTCGGACTCCGTAATGAGTAATGAGTAACCGGTTTTTTGCTGGATAAAAGCCCTAGAAAAACTTAAGAATATGCTGATAAGGATTTTTCGGAGAGGTAGTTTCTGTTAGCAATGTATTAAAAGTTAAAAATCGACCGGGTGGCTATGAAATCTCAGCGTTATTTGGTGCTATTGGAACGTTCACGGTACAATTCGATAGTTTTTGCGGTGCGCAATTCGTTAGTTGGAGCGAGTTTGATGTTGAGGGACGGGTGAGAGCAGTGAGTTATGGGATTTGGTGAATTTGCAAAATACAGTTACATTCAGGTAGGGTTCCCTAAATTGATTTCGGGTGACGAGGCTAATCTTTCGACATTTGGATGTACAATTAGAAAAATCTACATTGTCCACGGTCAACTTCAGGTAGCTCTCTCCAGATTAAAAAAATGTAAATGAAAATGTTTTTGATTAGCAAAACGTAAAACAACGACTGATCAGTTGCCGGCTAAGTCGAGAAAGAGCTTTTGCACTACATTTGGATCGAAATAAGAGAAGTTCCGAACACTAGCGACAGAGTGCGCAAAATTACCATGATGCCTCATCTTGATTCTCTTTTGTTGCACTAAACCTGCTCAGCAAACACTGATCTGTGTGTGTGTGTGTGTGCGCGTGCGCGTGTGCGTGCGCGTGTGCGTGCGCGTGTGCGTGCGCTGCGCGGGCGCGTGCGCGCGCGCGTGTGTGCACAGTGTAGATAGTTATAAAGGCAGATTAATACCACCAATTTTTAAAAATTAAAAGGCAGATTAATACCACCAACTTCATGGTGCATCATGGAAATATACAGTTCGCAGCACACTCTGCAGCCAGACTTGGGACAAATTCGATATCGAATGATCGATGATTACCTTGCGTAGGAAGGATTACACTGTAGGAAGAGGCGTGGCTGAAGAGCTGTCGTGGCGGGAGGATACTTCTCTGAATTACATGTGATGTTCACTTGTTACGCGAACTATCACTTTGGCTCATCCTTAGGAAAATCCTTCTATACCACCTCTTGACTCAACCAAGGCATCATTTATGACGTTATATTGCAGTACAGATACTTCATCATGCAATCCTTACTTGCTCACATTGACGAATGTAATTCCGTGACACAGTTGATAAAATCTATCACCGTTTAAGACGCTGTGTATTGAATATCATAATCCTGCCAAGAATTGCGCCCATCGGCGGCCATAAATTGCTTCCGTAAAGGATAATTCTGCGTGCAGGATGGAAGCAGTACTCATACAGAAGAGCGCATTGCTGAGACCACCGTTCTTCAAGACATGTTAAATGAAGTGACCGAGAGAATTAACCACAGAAGAATTTGTCGATTATGATGAGTTGGTACCAACAGAGAGTGCACGTTGCTGGGATGAGCTGTTGAGTTCCGGAAGACGTTACTGTTCGGAGAAGACGAGAGTTCGGAAGAGGAGGAAGAAGAAAAAGCGACGAAATCACAAATTCCTATCAAAACATTCGTGATGCACTTATGCAAATAAAAAACTTGAAGGATTTTTTCCTCATGTAATAACAGTTAAATATTAAATACGTTGAATGCAGTTTGTGCTAACCTTGAAAAAGAAGCGTTAATAAAGAAAAGGTAAACATCTTTGTTAGATTATTTTCTCTGAGGTACTTTTAGGGCGTTGTATGTAGACTATTTCAAAAATATGTGAATGTTGTATGTTCTACAAAAGTAATTTAATTAAAACAATTATTTTGTGATGTGAATTTTATTTGGGTTATAAAATTTGAAAACTTGACAATAACGCAAAACTGTCTTTAACGGAAATTGTGATCGGTCCCGTGCAATTCCGTTTTGAACAGGTTTGACTATTATGTTCTTCAAACACCTACAAACCCAGGAAGTATGCATATAAGCTTACACAACGCTACGACCCCTAGTCGTTCTGCGAATGGTATCAGTCATTAGTAGAGACCGGAAAAATATGTAGTATGAAATGTCAAAATATGTACATAAATATTAATAAGCCAAAATTTATTGCTTATTTATCTTTGAATATAGATTTTATTACATGGGAGTTTTTGTTGTTTTTCTCCTTTCAAAATTCAAAATTTATTGCTTATTTATCCTTGAAAATAGATTTTATTACATGGAGTTTTTTTCTCCTTTCAAAATTCAAAATTTATTGCTTGTTTATCCTTGAAAATAGATTTTATTACATGGGAGTTTTGTTTTTTCTCCCTTTCAAAATTCAAAATTTAAAGTTTAAATATGTAATGAAAACAGTAAGAATATGTAATAAATATGTAAAATCGGATATAATATGTAATATTAAAATTCAATAGTTATAAAACGAAAGTTTACATAATACGAATTTATAAAAAAAATCCCTAAACAAAGTTTAAAAATAATACATACGTTTTAAAAATCATTTGGAGAGCACACACTTTTGCACGCTTTACATCATACAACTTTCCTGTGAGTAGCAAAACCTTCATGACGAACTGAAGAAGCTACTAAACTGAAGCAGGCGCGCTGGATTGTGAGAACATCCGGCGTACCTCGTATAGACAGCCCGCAGTAATAATGTAGGAAAAGGTGAACTTTCTTTGAAACTACTTCTTTTCATAGAAAAGAAGCAATAAAATTTAAGAAAATTGATATAATAAAAAATAGTTTGTGAAAATAACAAAATATGTAAAATATGTGTAATGTAGTATTAAATCTGTAAAAATATGTAATGAAAAATTTTGATATTGTGATTGGATGGCGGCGATTCACCAAGATTACAAATTTTAGAACAGTAAGCAGACAGACAAAAAAAATGTAATTACATTAAAATCTGGTCTTTAGTCATTAGGCACGCGGACTGTGGCAATCCCACGCGTCGCACACCAGCGGAAACGGGCTACTTTCGCTCCCCGGTTTATCTGGTGGTAACTCTGCCGACGGATGCCAAATCGTTCAACACAGGATGTCATTAGATTTCGTAAACTTACACTTGAACTCCACGAGATGCTGAGTTCTTAAAACTCAATACGTGTACTATACTAGTTTTCACGTCGAAAAGGTCACTTATGGACAATGTTTATTCTTGTGGAGTAAACTCGTGCACTGTTGCCAAATCGATTGTTACAAAATTAAGTAGGAAAATTATAGTCCTGCAGAGAAACGAGGAACACGATGGAAATCATGAACACTTTTTCATTCGGTTTCTTTTAAAAAGTAATGAAACGTTGACTTTCTCCGTATCTGAATTTGTAAACAACTTTTCATTCAAACCGGTAAAACATCTATAAAATAGTGGAATTATTTTGGAAAAAATAGATACAATTAGTCAGATAGTGTAGCTGGTGGCAGTGCTTTCATTTTATCAATACGTTGAAATGTGTTCCTTTAAACAAATCAATTGTCAACGAAAATGTGTGAATTTGTTCATTAGAATTTGTTCATTATATATCGTTGCCGGCAGATTTTCATGCTTGAAGTCCAATTAAAAACTTCCAGTGATACAGGTTTGGGGAAAATATGAAATTGCTTTCTATCACCCGAAGGTCTTCGGATACACTACTTCCGCGAATTCCGCTAAATCACTGGAATGAACTTAATGAACATTTAAAAGAATTCGAAAAAAAATTGGAGTTTTATTTAAATAGCCTGAAACTGTTCGCAAGGTGCGAATGACTTTGTGAAGAGAATTTCAGATGAAGTGTTTGCGCACGATCAATTTTTTTATAAAACTAGTTTCATGAACCGTTTCATAATAGTAGTTTATGCAATTAGTTCATAATGTTAAGCTTTATTGCATAAGTACATATTTTGAAAACGAGTGGCGTTAGGAGCGGGTTTTCAAATTTGTACGAATGCAATAAAGCAACGTTATAAATGAGTTGCATACGCTATTTTTTGTATAACAGCATAATAAAATTTTTAAGGGAATAAAACTTAATTTTGCGAAACTGCCCTGTGACGTCTCAGGTATTTGACAATGTGCGAGAAAACAGTGGTGGCTGTTCCGTTTACCGCTACCTCACCTAGATTCGCGCGTAGCGATTGGCTGAAAGTGTGGTGATTCGTGCCGTCAAATCTAATACGTCAACATTTGTGCCGTAAAAGGCCCTTTTATGAATGATTTCTTGCAACAGAAACTGTCGTTTATAATGCTGGTATACAAAAAATATTTTTGTTGTACATTTAGTCAATTTCTTTTGTAAAATACAGCTCCTAGATACAGGAATCCTACTCTCTGTTTTTGGGTCTATATCTCACCTGTCTCGTAACTATAATTGTTTGGCCCGCCGCCTGTGGAAAATACAGTGCTGTTTCGGTTGTAAATAACATTACTGTTTCGACTTCTTGCTTTACAATTATAATACAAATGGTCGGTGGCATACAAGTGAGGGAAAATCTGATGCTTACCTGGGAATGCGCTTTCCTCTACCATCCATAGCAAACCAACTCCGGGATTTCGATGCTCGCTTAGTCCATATTCTTTCCAGGAACATAATGTGCCTTTTTCCTGACGCAAATATCAAAAGAACGCAGTTTGTTTTCTTTTGAGCTTGGCGCTTCTCTCGCCAATTAAGTTGATCTCGTTATCTCTACACGGTGGACCCTTGATGAAAAGTAATCGGTGACCTAGTCCGATTTTTGCTTGTTCTGCACAGCACCAGTTCGCGTGGTGAACCACGCGACCACAATGTGGGCACTTCGTTTGTAAAGCAATTTTAGACGCTCGCTGTCATGTTGCATGGAGGGCTTGAAATGTTGAGAAACATTTTGAAAGAGCCACAAAGTGACAATTTTCAACGGTGACCAACACAAAATATCACGATGAAAGTGTAATTGAAATAAAAGATGCAATTTTTTTTTATTTCAATGACTTATGACATGGTGAAATTTTGGTATCTGGTGCATTAAAAATTCACGCTAGTATTATAACGCAAACGGGTACCTGAAGTCATTGGCTGAAGTCGAATACGATGGGCTGTAGCTCAACCACCTCTTTCCACCATGAGGAGGGGGGTAGGTAACTCCGCTAGGCGACGTTCGCTGAATCCTGGATGCCAGCTGCCAAGGAACCGATTGGGGGAAACGTTTAACTTGTAATAATTATAATTAGCTCTAGAAAAATATTTGTGTGAAACTGGATGTAACGGATATTAAATCACTCGTATGAAGTTTACGATACTCGCTCTTTCCGTCATATCACTTCACACTTCTGTATTAATACCCTTCATTACATCATCGTTTTTAATATACTATTATAAAACTAGAATTTTTATCGTGTGAAGTGTTTATTTAATAAAATGTGACAGCGCGTGAAAGAGGCATTAATGTTCGTGTTGTTTTTGCAGAACAATTACATCAAGACTTCCAAGTACACGGTGCTGACGTTTCTGCCGTTGAACCTGTTCGAGCAGTTCCAGCGCCTGGCCAACTTCTACTTCCTGTGCCTGCTCGTGCTGCAGCTCATCCCGGCCATCTCGTCGCTGACATGGGTGACGACGGCGGTGCCGCTCATCGGGGTGCTCCTGCTCACCGCCATCAAGGACGCCTACGACGACTATGTGAGCTCACCTCACACCACCGAGCGCGTCAACTCAAGTCCCCAAAGTGTAGTGCATGTTTTTTAACGTGGGAGGTGTCGGTGATCTTCCTCCGCTGGGGGATGAGTTCCGGCGCCCACCTATAGGACAGCTAGCGGTTTTTCCTCAACCAGGTATTTCCCATCAGCGGAGCACCGCCCCAGCCGGGACAAGCTCTAAGCTCCCACCTGGTCTCCCGGCAAGTGTGGTGGTGTAGTGCTTGTAAGAGTAAGTGTGTGTAAATAAGAGACGAGGACAGAACAGTGAAGGGGAAGGAAAGATCGCGCGCGATCTGTGGCCCGTTTGTAGGTACTTCTCCGGCTTTCGCGAGGATTTGACCGAAGAAACCACAAAAAAGCTACCAATCAGAGCAGCTGGCTGCTAAAAGTCTCCTCCAGACAGCGGATGAATTCGACCTAGCTATCTAGACAGTGTCAAAATCCCTTCCACCGTTGGGAGTGAAACCCTAGGACCTCCCGGTCAGAGGCACTGCAGTGTCATCAATTGGTGCCCGGAGCCACCTAAGTCGGTACCTCTCGCCCACGGTCTCTCAACCTTCCGACCTTCTAACTGCCGCATCTCTCGTATGTGACGAACACAAGTTTCTTGTAGGCCAAGTCACGCATACGACTGATGAGATTCGATTTAGATGGGGCCATAACAGTCACTGAAGACTCTGTATAAATGCGATTTTATGTAGCATAGAGAAAGATTGATCCCTTGCATATGTTTCGTCAAAATTTTACGTGTCCTATTTTATGTATTTAAATGTATCTCCAAAATGCATGTCCAAAAAAACTCAAAACTACTGTTCCTTTCATACAAAATATATTTAATATATGTATTCAAATAAAAGAATTTAAATACTGCCTAATGGGGATGCTATTTTGCCACTTGAGGGCTTGGAGAGGTAACCCCATGACGCGTCCTCAGGCACATCGCCTCCAACAGCGCGCGCCCACACACACATGCCATCGCATTAGCGCATTCAGCGCACACGCTCACAGGCAGACGGCGAAGCCTCCGATGGGCGCGGCGGGCCGCTTCTGGAGGTTACCCCGGTGTCGTGGTATTGGATTTTGACTAATGGGATGACTTTTGGTATTGAATCACACTCTGCACGAAACTCATCAGTTGTTGAATAAATACAGGATTTTTAAATCTTGGTAGTAAAATCACCAGCTTCTGTTTTCTTGTTTTCGGAAGTAAATTATATAAAATATTGAATTATAAAAAAATTATGAATAAACATGAATTGGGGTATTTCAGTAGTTAGTCCGATAAATCTACTGAAGTATCGTACCTGTTATTAGTAACTACGAGTACTCTGCAACCCGGCGAAATCGGTCACCCATTGTTCCCCCAGAATTGGCTGTTAGTATAGGTGCCGTTTAACCAAGGTTACGAGGTTACTGGGAGCGTAAATCAAATTAATTGAGGTAATTGCTATGAAGTGAAGTATGTTCTCTTTAATATTTATAATCACTATAAATTAAAATACAATTATTTAAACAAGGTACTTAGTGTCATTGGTCTCCTTTCGGCAAATATCAGAACAAACCTTTGACTTCTCACTCATTTTCACAGTCGAGAAACTTACCTTCTGTCCTCACCAAATTAAAAAAGGCAAACTATACTTGAAGATGTATTTCATATTCTGTAGAAACTTTACATATTTATTTACTAAGAGTCGCCGGCTTAGGTGTCTCCGGACATCAATTTATGTCTCTGCAGTGCCTCAGGCCGGGAGATCCTAGTATTCGAATCTCGATGGAGGCTGGAATTTCGATAATAGCTACATAGCTTGTTGAGATCAGCCGCTCGCTAGGGAAGAATTCTAGCGGTCGGCTGCTCTGATCGATAGTTTTCCGTGGTTCCTCCGATTAATGCCAGGCGAATGCCAGAGCAGTACCCTAACAAACGGGCCAAGGACCAAGGATCTTTCCTTCCTCTTCCTTGTCCTATCCTCGCCCCTTACACACCCACACCCACACCCACTCACACACATGTGGAGAGATCGGGAGCTTAGAGCTTGTTCCGACTGGGATGGTGCCTCGCTGGCGGGAGATACCTGGTTGGGAAAAACCCGCTAGCCGACGGGTTGGCGCCGTATCTCGCCAACCAGCGGAGGAAGATCACCGCCACCTCCAGCACTACACTTACGGGACTAGTGACCTTAGTAGTTGATGCGACCGGAAACTCCAATCAATCAATAACTGGAAAATTTTAGGAAGAAATGCGCCATCTGCGTGGTGTGATATTGTGCTGAAGCAGTGTGCTGAACGTGGTGTTGCAGCAACGGCACACGAGCGACTCGCAGGTGAACACGCGGCTGTCGAAGGTGCTGCGCGGGGGCCGCCTAGCGGAGGAGCGCTGGGCCGAGGTGCAGGTGGGCGACGTCATCCGCATGGAGAACGACCAGTTCGTGGCCGCAGACGTGCTGCTGCTCTCCACCTCCGAGCCCAACGGACTGTGCTTCATCGAGACCGCAGAGCTCGACGGGTGAGCACCCCACCATCATCCCACCACCACCACACCATCACCATCACACCACACCATCACCATCACCACCACCACCACCACCACCACCACCACCACCACCACCACCACACCACCACCACCACCACCACCACCACCACACCACCACCACCACACCACCACCACCACACCACCACCACCACACCACCACCACCACCACCACCACCATCACACCACCACCACCACCACCACACCACCACCACCACCACCACCACCACCACACCACCACCATCACACCACACCATCACCATCACACCACACCATCACACCACACCACCACCACCACCACAACCACCACCACCACCACCACCACACCACCACCCCACACACACACACCACCCAAGATGAATTATAGACATTTTCTATCTGACTGCAAAATACCTACTTATAGAGATTCCCGTCTATTATAGACAGGTTGGTTCCAAACTACTTTTTTCTGCAGGAGTTCGACAAATCCTAGGTATACATTTTCCCTTGCACCGAGTCTTAAGCCTGAAGCACTTTTCTTAAAACGCTCTTGTGAAGGGATTGGCATTTTCCAAAAAACCATTCCCTTCACCTTTCAAAATGAAAATGTGTTGCAATTTTCCCTGGATGTTGTTTTGCTGAGGTGAGAGATCGCCGCCAAGAGATCGTGCATGCTAATGTCCTCAAAATGTCGAATTGGAGTCATTGTAGATTTGGTAGTGTGCCAAGGTTTAACATCTGCAAGGTATAGAGGGGCCCATGAAGTACAGAACGGGGTGCTCCCAAACCCACTGCTTAATTTTTTTTTTTTATTGAAGTTATTGGTGATTTATATTAATGAATAGATCAACACAATTAATAAATAATATACCTATGCATTCATTTAAACAAAAAAATCAATTTCTGTCTCCACAAATGGAAAAAAGTTGACTCTCTTCAATCACTATTTCTATTTAATGCAAAAACCTGATACATTGTTATATCAAATAAAGGCCGGAGTATCATCATAACAAAGTATTTTGTTAGAAGAGATAACACTAACACTTAAAACTCTGTATAGGTTTCAAAATTTATTCTGAATGTTGAGTTTTCAAGTAAACAGTTGTAATATTTTAACCACACCCCAGACTCAGTATAACTCAAATTATGACCAACACGTGTGGAAAATTGCATATTTTGTTGAAATAGCACATCATCAGTAAAATAAATGGTATTCAGTTCCCATAATAATTGAAACCTATGAAAAAAAAGAAGGCAAATCAGTCATCTCTCCCCTCTCCATGCCACTCTCTCCACATCATTCCCTATTTACTCCACTTCAGTTTCTTTGCTTTGCTCTCATATTCATATGTGATCTTTCCCTTTTTTCTCTGATTCTAAAGCCTTCACGTAAACCAAAATCTCTTGTTGCAGAGAAACAAATTTGAAATGCCGTCAGTGCCTACCAGAAACTGCTGAAATGGGACAGAATGATTCCCTTCTTGGAACGTTTGATGGAGAAATAGCATGTGAGACACCGAACAATCTTCTTAACAAATTTGAAGGAGCGTTAGCGTGGAAGCAAAAAAGGTGAGTAAAGAACAAAAGTCTTCATTTCTTGTTAATTTTGGATATGAGAAATATAATGTTTCCTGGCTTTTTTTCATGTAACGCACATTAAAGATATTTATAAATAATAATTTATAAAAACATTGATTAAGTTACTTACGAGGAATCTACTTGACGTGTATACTTCGTCTGTCAAATCTGTTGCAAACCTAAAAATGTAAGTTTTTATAAATCTTTTGCCAACTATGGAAGAATATGGCAATAAATTGGATGAAGTTAGTAGAAATTGTGAAAAACAAAAAGGCATGTATCGAGTAGTGCTTGTCTCCTTATTAGCCTGTTTTCTGCGCACACAAAGTTTTATATGTAAATCTGGAAGGTTGCCATCTTACATATTGGAAATGTGTTGGATAGACTCAAAGATGTTTTGTGTTAATTGCGTAGGCCAAAGGCTAGAGCCTTATTGTGAAATTTGACAGGTGTAGCAAAGTGTCATCGTACCTTAAAAGTAATTTATATAATTGAAGTATGATTTGTAAATACGATGCATTTCCACTCATGGGTAGTTGTTATACTTGCTTACAAAAATACACTAGTTCTGTTATGCTGCATCAATCTACACTTCTAAAATCCATGACATCGGTACTGTGTCAGAGGACGTCCAAAAAATTAGGTTGATTCCAAGTTAAATGAACTATATTCAAAATATTTAAATAATAAAAATATGTACAATTAAAAAACATGTTATTAATGTGTAAGCTTTCCCTTGTGTGCATTGTTACAATAAAGCAAATTTACTGCTTCTGCTGGCTAATAGGAAAGAAATATTCACACTGCTGTTTGAAAATTGGAATGCAATAAATAAATGAAATTCTTGTGGACGTTTTAATAATGTTAATATAAACTAAAAATTAACTTTTTATTTCCATATTATAATAAAGTAGCAAATTGCAACTATCCAGCACAGTGCAGGTCAGAAGAACCAGATATCTTCTACGGGAATCACTTGCCAGACTGCAGGTGTATGTAGTTGTTTAGTATCCTGTAGGATACTTGGAATAAAAAGCTGATCTGCACCTATTCTGGAAGTTAATTTTTTGGAGGTTGTCAGACTTTTTCTTCAGACATGTTTGTCCATTTAAAAAAAAATCACGATTTTGTATTGCAACTGTAAAATTTATTTAAAAAAAAAAATAATATTGAACTCGAAAATACTTAAAAGTATTTGAAAATTTGTGTTAATTTTTCCAAAAGAATGGAAGAGAATGTGAGAGATTTGCGTTTGCGAGTAGGTGTCCACTTCCTATTCCGTGTGACGACATACATTTAAGCAGCCTCTGTCCGCGTGCGCGGGTGAGTCGTCGCTTGTTTCATTGATTTTTTTCAAACGGCCCCGCCCCCCCCGCCCCCTCCCCCTCCCCTCCCTCCCCCTCCTACTTCTCGTTCCACTCCCCACAGCTTGTTCCACGGCCTCGAACCGGCCGGCCGTCCAGGGCAGGGCGAGAGCGGGAAAAAAAGATACACAAGATGCGAGCTTGTTGGAATGAGGTGAATCGTCCAATATAATGAACGAAAGCGAGCATTCAGCAGTTAGCACTACAAGGTTCTGCAAACCCCTGCAGCACGCCGATCCCTCGGAAGGACACCATCTCGTATTATTACACAGGAATTCACGAGTGTGTGATAATTGATTCCTTAGATCCACCTCTATCTTTCTTCTCATTCTTTTTCATCTTCTCATTTTTCGCCTTCTTCTTCTTCTTCTTCTTCTTCTTCTTCACCTTCTCCTCTTTCATCTCCTTTTTCCATTCCTTCCCCTTCGTCTTTTCCCCCCAATCCTCTTCCCCTTATTCATCTCCTTTTCTCCATCTTCTCCCCCTCTTCATCTCTTTCCCCCTCTTCATCTCTTTCCCCCTCTTCATCTCTTTTTCCCCCTCTTCATCTCTTTTTCCCCCTCTTCATCTCTTTTTCCCCCTCTTCATCACTTTTCCCCCTTCTTTTCCCTTCCTTGATATAAAGATATTTTAAGTAATTTTCTGACTAATATTTTTTCAATTGTTGTCATAATAATGACAGAATATTAAGTAGCATTTATCTGTACTAAGTATGTCATGTGCAGCATTTACTTGTTTAACTTTTTAGCTCGTGTAAAATTTATATAACCAATCTTAATGGTGTATCCACTATTTTTTCTTTGGAGCAGTGTTAATTTTGTAATAGTTCTTATTAATATTTCATATCTCTACATGTAAATGGAAGTATATATATTCCAGCATTACTCTTGCAAGCCTGTTTCAGGGAAACTTGAGACACGTATGGCCTACCCCCATTACTTGTTCCTAGAGTGTAAGACATCCTCAGAGGATGGGAGGGGAAGATAACTTTTGTAAAATCAAATTAAGTATGCAATGTATCAAATACAGTCAGGCTGGGAGTTGCAGGAAGGGCAGGTGTATTGTGATAAATAAATACCTGTGTATTATTGATTGATTGGCTAGTATTTAAAATCATACTTATGGTACTTTTTTATATTCTTATTTTCTTCCCAGTAAAATGTTTAACTTTTGTATTAGTTTTTGGTAATAAAAAGTTTTTCAGTGTTTGTTTTTAAACAAAATTTCCTTTGTTTCAATAAGACGAATGCATTTGCATTGCTTTGCTAGCAGTAAATATAATGACGCAATGGACTATGTGAAATTTAATTATTATTGAGTTATTGATATCAAAAAAAAAATTAAATTTGCAGGTTATTGTCATTATTTTGATTTTATTCAGAATGTCATACAAGTAACAATAGTGAGCCCCTATATTATTGCAATGTGCTTTTACAGGTTTCCATTGGACAATGATAAAATTTTGTTGCGGGGTTGCATCTTGCGCAATACACAATGGTGCTATGGTGTTGTTATATTTGCTGGAAAGGACACCAAGCTCATGCAGAATTCTGGGAAAACTAAGTTCAAACGCACAAGCATTGATAGGTTGCTGAATTTCATAATTATAGGGGTAAGTAATTTAAGGAGATGGAAAAGAGTTCTTAGGACCTATTTTCTTCTGTAAAACCAATTCAAATTGTGATAGTTGAAATGCCTTTATTTCCGAAACCTGTAAAATTGGAAATGCAAAATCTGACCACTCAAGATATTTAAACGTAACACATTGCCTTTGAGAGAAATAGCTCAGAGCTGGAATACATTACGAACATTTAATATAACAAAATGTAGAGAAGGATGTAACAGTCAGAAAGCCAATTCTCTCTTGTTTTCGCTAGCCTTGTGTAATGTCATGACATTTTTTAGAGGAAAGAGTAAAAAAATAGTGAAAAAGAAGAAAAACTTTGTTTCCTTTTACAAATCAGAAATGTTAGTTTGTGTGTGTGTGTGTGTGTGCATAGCTAATTTAAGAGATTTCTCAGTGAATTACTTTTCATTGGTCTTTCCTTTTCAGATTGTATTTTTTCTACTGTCCATGTGCCTGTTTTGTATGATTGCTTGCGGCATTTGGGAGACCCTGACAGGCCAATATTTCCAAGTGTACCTCCCATGGGACAAGTTAGTTCCTAGTGAGCCACTAGGTGGGGCAACTGTCATAGCACTTTTAGTCTTCTTTTCTTATGCCATTGTTCTTAATACCGTGGTGCCTATATCTCTGTATGTCAGGTAAGCATTGCTTTATTTATTACATCTTTGAATTTTTCTATTTATGCTTATTATTAAGGATGATATTATTTCCTGACAGATTTATCATTCACAAACATTTCCTACTAAATTCATTAGCACTGTAATCCTGCCAAGCAAGGATAGTGAATAATTTAAGTAAATCTTGTTTTTAAGATAATAATTTCTTGTAATAATGTATTCCATATTTTGGGACATGAATAGCAGTGTTAATTGAAGTTATCGTAGGCTGTAAATGTTAAATGAAATTGCAGTTTCACACCTCTTTACTTAAATGTTGGTC
This sequence comes from Teleogryllus oceanicus, assembly GCA_964035755.1. Taxonomy (NCBI): domain Eukaryota; kingdom Metazoa; phylum Arthropoda; class Insecta; order Orthoptera; family Gryllidae; genus Teleogryllus; species Teleogryllus oceanicus. The sequence continues at coordinate 41,703,860 of CAXIVR010000011.1, read as the reverse complement.
AGCCGCCATCTTCATCATTATTTATCATAGACCATATGTTTTGAGTGGAATGACAAATGTTTTGTCATAAAACATTGGAGCCACAAAAGGGTATTTCTCATCATTATCTCCGATAATGTGCATAGCAAGAATATTCATCTCTCTGCATGTGATGCTACACTTGGCCTGTGGTTTGTGGGCCAAAGGTGCTGTGGGGTGGATGTTGATTTTGTTTTTTGTTGGGTTTTTTTCCCTGCAGTATTTTTCCTTTGGCCAGGGGTTGTTGCCATTAGTAACAGACTTGCATAGCTTGTGCATTTTAGAGAATAGCAGAAAACATAAGATGTTTATTTCTGGAGGTGGACAAATCGAACGCAAATATGAAGAAAATATTTTGTCCTTCAAGAATTCAGATCTGCCCTTGCCTCCTCAACTTGCCTAGAGTTGGGGAGCATGAATTTCAGTAGCCGTTTATACCTCCAATTTTTCAAGAATGTGGGCAACACTCTTATGGAAGATGTATCATTGAATTAGCAAAGCATATTCTTGATTGATTTATTTTCTTTTTCTTTTTTATTTTCCTTGCCATATTATACTCAGCTAAGAGAATGGAGGCAGCCTTTAGTGAAATTATTGAAATTTGTGGATGACACTGAATATCAGTTACAGATATGCCAGGCAGGAAAGGAAAGGCTAGAAGTAACTGACATATTTTCCTAAAATTCTAATTTACAAAAACTTAAAGGTAAATTGAAAATTCTAAAGGGTGACAAATTGTTGCAGAAATGAATCTCCCTGTCCACATGTTAAGATATACTGCAGGAACATCTATCGATGTTGAGAGATCTTGCTCTCAGTTGAAGGATATTTTGCGTGACAGATGGTGCAATATAAAAAAATGTAATCACATGTTTTAAAAATTTTAAAATTAATTTTAAAAATTTTTATCCTTGTGATAAACTATAAGCATGAATTCATTATTAATAAGATTTTATTTTGCCCTTTGCACTTATTTTGACAGATTTAATTGTCTTTTTGTCTGTTTATTTTAGAGATTTATGGTACCTAAAGTTCTGATGTCTAATAATGAGAAACCTTAAGATTCTAGCATTTACATCAAATGCATATTTTTTACAGTGTGGAAGTGATTCGATTTGCTCAGAGTTTTCTCATCAATTGGGATGAAAAGATGTATTATGAGAAAACTGGTACAGCTGCAAAAGCACGGACAACAACCTTAAATGAAGAGCTTGGGCAAATTGAATATGTATTCTCGGACAAAACTGGGACATTAACTCAGGTTTGTTGTCTTGTTATGAAATTTTTATTTATTCTTTTTATCTGTTGAATATGGTTGTATTTATATACCCGCACAATGACTGTATTTCTTTTATAACTTCCTCTAAAAGAAGGACCTTGAATTAATTTAATTTTTGCCATTGAGGCTATTTGCAATATATAGATAGTTCATTTAAATTTTCTTGCTTTTGGGTTTACATATTGCCAAAATGTCTCTGGTGATATGACTTGTTAATTGTGCACTTCATCTCCATTACCAGTGAGTAGAATTTGCAACTGTATTTACCTAGATCTTGTCCAGGTGATTGGTGATTTCTCTGACAGATTGATTGATTGATTTGATTTATTTAAAGTCGCATCAACTACATATGGTTATTAACGACTACTTTTATAATTACACAGTCAGTACAAAATAACACAGTAACTCTCTCTGACAGAGAATATTTTAAAGCATGATTTCATGTTGAAGCTTTAAAAGCTTTTACATGGGTGCATAAAGAAGACTTCAGCTCACTAGTGCCGTTATATCATATACTTATTATAAACTGCCTTTTTTTTGGGAAGCCCATTTTAATGAATTTGTTATTTATTAAAAAATAATCCAATACATAAATATATTATTCAAATGTTCCCAGGTTGTAAAAAGTGGTAATATGGAAATAATTTACAAAATTCTAAATTCAAGTTTAAGATTATTTTTTGGGGGTAAAAGTATTGGACATATTTTAGTGTTTAATAGCATTCACAACAATGACATTGCTGTAGTCATCAGCCAGCTTCAAAATGATGTGTCCTCTTGACATCATGATTGCAGGTGATATATTTTTGACAGCTTCTTCCAGATTAGGTAGTCTTAAGTAGTGGTCTTTCAAGTCACACCAACATCTCTAAATCTTTGTTCTGTCAATCTTTCCTTATGGAACCAAACTTTGACCATGTAGTTTTCATAAATGAGTTTTGAAAAATTATTATTCTTTCTGTCTAGAAGAAACAGTTTGTTCATTACACATGATCTCTCTCTACGCTGTGAAGTACCAAAATAATCATGCAACATGTGCCTAGCAAAGAATTGGAACATCTCTTGGCTAAGAAATGAGAATTTAAAACTTTTGGAAGAGATTCAATGCATTCCTGATGCGTTTACGGTTTCTATTACTTATGAGCAAAAATTTATAATTTTCAGATTAACAAATTATGCTTGTTGCTACCTTCATTCTCTATTCAGTTATGTATATTGATAAATATTATTTATAAATCAAATAAAATATAATCTAATCAAAATCTCAAAGTTACTACTTTATACTTCAAGGTACCATCATCCATACTGTTAATGTTCAGGCATTGTTCAAATATACAAACAATTTTTACAAGACAGTTAATAAAGAAATGAAAAAATGTGGATTGAAGCTTAAGGCTTAGTTTTCAATTACTGCAAGTTCATTTTTGTTCTAGAATATAATGACCTTCAATAAGTGTTCCATTGCGGGAAAAGTCTATGGAGATATCATAGATGAAACTACAAATGAAGTTTTGGAGGTCACTGAGGTAAGAAACAATTTTATTTATATTAAATTTTAATACCCCAAGTTCCTATTTTCTAAGATGTGCTACATTTACACGCAATTTCGAATACCATTTATAAGGGTTCAAAAATGAGCAGATTTTTTAAATTTGTTCCAGACTCATTATTTATTCAGAAAAATTACTTTAACTTCAGTACATATTTTTAATTGTATTTTCCATTAGTAAATTATAATTTCAAACAGAATATAATGCTCAACATGACAAGCAGAATAAGAAAAGCGTGATATATAGTTTTACAATTTCTCACATTCTCTAATTTATTTATAATAGTGTTCACTTTCTTTACAATGTTCTGTTGTGTGCTATTTATATGTCCTTTCCACTCTGGAATTGTGTATCTCTAACCCTTAGTCCCTTACTACTGTTTGCATGTCACATGGAAACAAGTAGTTAAGTTCTATAATTTTTTAAATGGCAATTTCTTCACATCAAAGAGAAGCAGATCCTCACCTTTTCATTCAAAGTTATGTGACAATGCTTAAAACCATTGGTTCCAAAAGATAAACAGAAATTGGAAGTGAATATTTGAATTTTCAGTTCAAAATCATTGTCGCAAAAACATTCATGCTATATTTTGCAGTGTACTGATTAGCATTTGTGAAAATTGTCACATTCAAATAAGCATTTTGTATTGAATATTTCTGAGTTATATTTATTTCCTCTCCCTCCCCCTTTCTCTCCTCTCTCCCCTCTCCCTCTCTCTCCCCCCATTCTCCTCGTCTCTCCCAATCTCCCCTCTCACCCTCTCTCACACCAGGGGAATACCGGAACAGTACTGTAACAAATGGACCACAAACCGCACGTGATCTTTCCTTCTTCGTCCTTGTCCCTCATTCCTTACTTCCACACCTACACTTACGTGCACAACCCTACCACTAATGTCGGGAGTTTAGTGCTTGTCCTGGCAGGGACAATGCCAGCTGATGTGAGATACCAGGTTGGGAAAAAACCCACAAGACTATGGGTAGGTCGGCGCCGAATCCAGCGGGGAAAGAACGCCGTTTCACGATTAAAAATTGCACTACACTTACGGGACACGACCTTAGCTGTTGACGCGCCCGGAATCATAAATCAATCTCTTTCTCTCTCCCTCCCTCCCTCTTTCATTCTTTCTCTCTCTCTCCTTCCCTCTCTTTCTCTCTCCCTCCCTCTCTTTCTCTCTCTCCCTTTCTCTTTCTCTCAAATTATAAGCTTGGTCGCTCATTATCTCCATCGTGTCATTGGTTTCTCTCGATCTCACCGTTCCCCTTTCTCCCTTGCTTGTCCATCTCCGTTTGGCAATTATCCTTGCCAGAATATCTAAGGAAATGACTAGGTTTCTTTATATTGCTGGTTCAGTTATTTTCCTGAAGACATTTTCGGGTAAGGTTGTTCGATAGCAGCAAAGTTGAAAAGTGTAATGTCAAGCTGTAATTATTATTATTATCATTATTATTGTTATTATTATTATGGTGACGGTGACAATAGTGATGACATTAATAACATACAGCTCTGTGAATTCATTCAACTGTCGACTCAAATCTGCAAAAAATCCGAAATATGGACGTGTGTGAAGAGATGATGTAAAGTCACTGGCGAGACATGCCATTTTTGCGTAGTCGTTGCAGAATGATCCTGGTACCTGGAATATAATAATTGTTGTGATACATGTAAACGTCAGAATATGTTTAGAAACACTAAAAATGTCAAGAACCATATTATATGTCACTTCCTTGGCGTTAATATTCATGTGTTTTTCTTACATTTCCGCATGGACACCCGGTCAGCTGATGTCGTCTGCACACATGAAGTACGCGCGTGCCAGCATTCGTAGCATTTGGTGTAAACCTTACTCCGCTTGAAATTTTGTTGTCGGATTTAAAAACGACCTTTCTGCGTCGTCAAAAGCTTCTTTGAAATTACGTGAACTTAATGTTCTTATTTTTTACTTTTACGTTATTGATTAGCATTGCCTTCGATACGGAGCTTGATACGATAACTTATCTGGATCGAGAGGATCATGGTTGCGGGGGAAATATGGAAACGGTTGAATGAGGTTACATCTTATGGAGGGAATTGAGGGAGGAAAATATGAAAAGACAAACTGAGTCAAGTTATCATCTAGGTCAATAGTAAAGAAGTAAACCTGAATCATTAAATTCAGGTAAAAAATAAAATTTTTATGTACCTCAGGCGTTAATGATTCTATTAAGGGCTTTTGGACCGAGGGCTTTTTGTCGCCTCTCGATCATTAGAACCCTTATAACGCCCTTGGTGCATAAATATTTTGTTTTAGCGGATGTACGTAATCTTCTTGAAGTTACCCCATAGTGCATGGCACTTAACAGAACCGTGATAACACCTAAAATTCGGTAAAAGCGCCCAAGAATCAGGGCACACTCAACAATATCGCACCGTTTCAGTCACAAGTTTATACTGCGAGTTGGAATGGAGCGTTTCGCTAGGCAGGACTGGAAGTCGCCGATCAGCCGATATTATCCGAGCGCAGCTATGAGGAGGAGGGTTTATCGCAGGCACGAATCGCTGCGGCCGTTTGAGGTACGGAGGCGGCGGCAAGTTCGCAATTCGATGCTTCAATATTAATTTCAATTCAATTCAATGGTGCCTTATTTTACGCGGCCATCTCAGCCAGACTCAGACCTCGTCTTTCTTCTGACTACGCAAATTTCGCTTCGCTCGTGTGCGCGTAGGCTTCCGTGGCAGGAGTCAGTATGTACTTGGCTATCCGGAAGACGCCGCGTCCAAGGCATAGGTGCCGACGTTTCGGCCGACATTCTGCGACCTTCTTCAGGGCGTAATGCGCGGAGATGGACTGCGCACGAGTTAATATAGTACTAAGTTCCCTTCCACCCGTCAGCCAGTTGGCCGGGTGATCGGCCAATGCGGTGAGAGCGCATCGGCCAATCCGGGAGCGGGTTCCCCGTGCGGGATGGAAGAAGGCGTTCCGCCCGTAATCGGACGTCATGGAGCAGTGGGAACCACGCCCGGTCGCGGTAAAATTGATGTTTCGAGGCCTCGTGGAGACGTAGGCCTTGGTCGGCATTGAGATTTTGGGGATGTTTGAAAATTTCTACAGCCTCTTTTACCCTCCTCGGTCCCTAGCGGTCTTCTCTTCATAGGAGGCGGGTGTTATGGCGAAAAATGCCATGGCCACTTTTTCATGCTCAGAGGGCTGATGTATTCGTATTATTGTCCGTAATGGCTACTGTGTTCACGGAGGTGTTCCTCAATGGTTCGTCCTGTCTTGCCAAAGCAACTGGCTGCAGCTGCATGGAATCTCATATAACCCTGATGACTAGACCTCGAATTTGAGGACAACTGCTTATTTAGATCCTTTATGAACTTGTGGAAAATAATTGCAGATGTTTACGAATCGTGAAACAATTGATCTACTGAAAGCATCAAATAATGCAATAATGTTTCGGATAAAGAAAAAAAATTTGAAAAAGTATCATATTTTAATTACTAATTTTTACTGTCTTGCCCTTACTTCGTAAGACGAGGATATATTGCAATAATGTTTCGGATAACGGCTAAAATTTGTTATACCGAAACGCAAATACTTTCCCTAATTTTCCGAAACGCTAATATTCCCAGATGAAATACGCAATCGACTACGCACTGAAATCTCTCACCCAACACACCGAACATAAGGAGCTCTGCAAGTCAATATAAAGAGGATGATTCACTAAGATGTGTGTGCTGTCTCCGATCAGCACGCACATCTAAGGCAAATACACCCATTCCCGATGCAGCTGCGTTGTTGACAGGTCAAAAATAAAAGCGTGAAGAATGAATTAAATAAAAAGATGTGAAAAGGAATAAAATAATACGCTTGTAGTCACTCTCATAAATGTAAAAATACTTTTCTTTACAAATTAAAAGTGCCTTATTTAATCCTTTTCCGATGGTTTAGATACCAGAAACATAACTTTTCTTATCTAATGTTCTTAAACCTGTTTTATCATTTTGTAATTATTTTAAGTACCTAAATCATCACTTTTTATGACTAATAGTGCCTAATTTGAAATTTTGTAGATTATTTTAGGTGCCTAAATGATCACTTTTATGATATCGTAGGCTTCCGCGGCCAGAGTCATGATGTGGGCTGTTCGGGTGACGCCGCGTCGAAGACTGAGGTGCCGACGTTTCGACCGACATGTCGCGATCCTCTTCAGGGCTGTACTGTCACTTTTTAAAAAATTTATTTATTTATTGTCGCATCAACTACATGGTCATTAGCGACAGGTATAAGATTACAATTGTTTACATTGTAATACAAGGATACACAGTCCGTTGTATATACAATTTAGATTCCAGAAAATTCAATGAGGATTCAACACAAAAATATACAATAGAAAATATACCACGAAAACAAAAAATGCAATACAAAATACGTAAATTAAATACTGTCACTTTTGTGTGCCTAAAAGTTAGAGGTCTGATGACAAGAGGAGGGACGCAAAGTTTCATAGCTACGCTCCTTTCACATGTAGCCGCGAAAGGAGTGTTACCATGCGATTTAGAGTTAGTGCAGAGGCTCTTTTTAGGTTTATGGGGCACATGCGGTAAGTCGGTTTCATGTGACAGCCGGCTTCACTTCCCCCCAAAGGAAGGTTTAAAAAGTATTTTTTTCGCTCTTGAAAAATCACGGTTTCGATCGGGTTTGAACCCACAAACTATAACAGTCCGATATGCTCTGTTATACTACTACCGAAGCCGCAATTTAGCGCTTCCTTTGCGATTCCTCGTTCTTTCAATATTGTTTCTAGGCTGTTCCGTGACTGATATTTTTAAATATACTTATCCAAGGCGGGCATTTTATCGTTCACGAAAGATTAACAATTAAATCGTTCTAAAAGATTTTTTTTGTGATAACCGATTATGGTGGTGCCAGCTTAAGAGAATGGATCTATTCGGAGTAGTCGCGGAGGATCTATTTGAAGACGTCGGCGCTCAAAGTGGTCCTTTGAGATCAGTATACGATTTTTGCGACAGGTTCCAGAACAGTTGAACTTCGTCGAACCAGTCACATGGGGCTGGAGCGCCAGTTGCTAATTACATCATAGTGTCAGTTAATTGCGTGTCGCTGGAGATTTGGAACACTTTTCGCGAGAGATTTTCATTGTTTCAATATCATCACTTAAAATAATATATTAAGAATAGGTAAAATAGTTTCGAAAAGCAGAGAATTAATATGTTTGCATATGAAATAAGTTATTAAACTGAATTAAGTCAATAAATACCGAATTTCAAAGGGCTCCCGTAGTTATGTCTAGCTTTTAATTGAACTCGCAATATCGCAAATTGAAATTTAGTATATTTGGACTAAATTTTAATGAGTACAGAATTATACATGTAAATTTTTCATAAAAATGAAGTTCTAACGTTTATTTTACGTGCATTATAGTTACATAAATACATTGATTTCATGAGAAAATCCACCATTTGGCGGAATGACAATATTAGAGAGTAAAAATGCTCAGCTCCAAGTTACCCAACGTTTCTGAAATAAATGTGAATCATTTCTTTGTGTTAATCACCAACCGCGCCCCAATTTGGTTTGGCATGAATAAGTGTTAGAAATGCGTACATGACTGGGGAGTATGTAGTGGAATTTTGACTAAAATTATAAGAAAAAAAATTCTTCAATTTTGAAAAGCATCTTGAAAGTGTGCTGAGTATAGCTGTTGTTGCCGTTTGGCCGTATCTCAAATTTAAAGCGTTTTTCTCGAGTATTTAAATTTGCCATGCTCCCTGTTATGGCGTACGTCAACGCGCATCTGTTTATAAAAATACTCCTGCAATTCTGAGTTAAGACTTAGATATCGAGAGGAAAAGCTGATAAAGCAGTGGAAGATCGTAGCAAACAGGCAAGAAAGAAGAAGAGAAACATCAAAAAGAAACGGGAAGAGGACACAGATTGCATCAAAGTCTATCCTAGTGGTTGGTGGGAGTCACTGTTTACTTTGAAGGGCATTTGCCGCATATTTATTTCCAATGGACATTGGTGGATTTATCCCAAAAAATACTTAAGATTTGTAAAAAATTCTGTCGTACACAAATAAATATGTTCTTGATATTAGACTCGTTTTTATATAAAATAATCTTTCAAAAAAAAACAACTAAAAATAAATTAGAAATTTAACAAATCAAAATATCAATTAAATATCAAATATCAATAAAAATATCAATTAAAAAATGATCAATCAAAATATCAATGCAATAAGAAATTGTCTACCCCCATTGAAAAATCATCAGACAAAACTATTGTAAAATACCAAAGATGAAACCTTCAGTGTTCTTGAGAAAAGTGCACCCTAAGTTTGAAGATTTAGCATCACCAGAATTGGCACTACACTTAGGTCCCCTTCACTACTCTTTAACAGTGAGTAGTGGAAGGGACCTATCTGTCGCCAGTGTTGGACGCAGAGGAGCCGAGGGAACTGGCCCCTCGCCAGAAGCGGCTGCCGATCGATTGTTCGTTAACCCAGGCTCCAACCAGTAAGGATTCTGTATTAGAAACCTTTGGTTTCCCCGAATCGACGCACCGGCTTGGGTGGCTTAGATCAATTGATGCCACTGCAGTGCTCTGACCGGGAAGCCCTAGGGTTCAAGTCCCGGTAGTGGAAGGATTTTCGACACTAGCTACATAGCTAGGTCGAATTCAGCTGCTGTCTGTAGGGAAATTCTAGCAACCAACTACTCTGATCAGTAGTTTCCTGTAGTTTCTCCGATCAACACCTGGCTCCATTGATGGAAATGCTTGAATTCGCTGCATGTTGATTATTTTGTTGTAGCTTCATTTCATAATTCTGCGGATGTAATTGTTCAAGAATAATCGAAATGTGTCCAAGGAATTCCGATAGATGGCACTGAATTCAGAAAATGCATCTTTTAAGAAATGAAAAAGGGTTGACAGTGTTGCTGATAAGTCGTAGGGACATTTCCGATAATGGGGAAAGCGGGTTGGATGTGCCTGCTTGTTGTTTTAGGTTCGTGGAGGTTTCTGCTTTGTATTAACTCAGAAGAAATGCCTCGTTACTGTGTAAATAGAAAAATATTTCTATATCTGTGGAGAATTAACTTCGAAACCGCAAAAACTGAGTCCTAATCGTCTGGTAAGAAAGTGTTATGAACTTAATTTCGGGTGCAAGGTCAAGAAATGGGCCTCCGATATATGCTGAGTGTCAGGTTTTACACTCCTAACATGCTGGTCAAAAGGTTCTCGACACATGTCCTTTGCTGTTCCCATAATTTGGAGGAAACCAACTGATCACAGAACAGACTTTTTATTTCTTTCGGATAGAAATAGCTGGAATCACCTACAAAAAAGAAGAGAATTGTGCATTATCCTTTTTTACCATCTATTGTAATTCCTTAATGTCACAGTGAAGAATTGCCACTACCTCATGAGAACGTGACGGTGAATGAAGATGAATGCTACAGCAACGAACATTCAGGGGGAGGAGATATTCATGCAGATTCAACATTTCAAGCCTCCTGAGAAACATTCTAAGCATTCTCTTCACTTTTCTTAACACTTATTATGTTGTATTTCTTACTGTATACATGTGGATCTGTTGTTATTAGAATGTCATTTTGCCTGATAATGTAATGCATTTGGAGACGCATGCAATTGCAAACAATCTAAATTAGGCAAATTATCTTTCAGAAACAGTGTGTTTTGTTCTTGATATAGGAAAAAAGTTTTTTTGTAGACCAGAGTTATTTGCATTATTAAATGATTAACATTCAGATACTCGCGGAACTAGCACGAATGCGTTTACTCGCTGTGTATTTTTGTACACCCCAAGAGAACCAAAATATGACAAAAACATGAAGAAATAGAAGAGACGTACGTTTTCTAGCCTTCAATACAGGGGTTTCGAAATAGTATAAAGAAAGAAGTGAAAAAAGTGCAATTTTTTTTTCTTTCAATTTTCTGTGTGGAATCGCCATTTCTCGAGATGGCATTCCTCAAATTCGAATGTCACCATCCCAAAGACAGAACCGATGAGAACGGGGAGAAGTCTCCGGAATTCTTTCCTGGAACGGTCCCCTTTTGGGGTCCAATGGACTGGATTAAGTGAGCAGCTGTCAAATGGCTCTCCTCTCTTTGGGTTTATTTTCTATGTCCATGGAGTGAACATTTTGTTCAAGAGAAGAGAACTAATCTAACGCCTAGCGTTTCCTCTTTTGAGGAAATTGGACTGTAAAATAAGTGGTTAATTTCACTTTGATCCTATTGGACTAAGACAGTACTCCCTCGCAGGCGGACTGGTAACCACAGCCACCTGCGGCAGTATGCGAGGGTAGGGTTAGGTGGCCGTGAATGAATCCTACCTGTCAACTGCCATGAAACGATTCAATGTAAAAAGTTTAACTTATAAAAGTCGTAAAAAAGTACTGTATGAAACTCTATGTAATGGATATTAATACACTCGTGTGTAGTTTATGATACTCGCTCGTATCGTAGTATCACACTCGTGTATTAGTACCCATGATGGAAATACACGGTGGGTTCCTCCTGTGCACCGGTTTTAGCTAGTTCTGCGCGTCACCAGTTTGCGTCACGAACCATTTGACCACAGCACCGGCACTACTTTGGAAAAACTAGTCCAGACGCTGTCCACCATGTTGCATGGAGAGCAAGTAGTTTTAAAAAACATTGTGAAAGTGGTACAAAATGACAATTTTCAACTGTAACCAAACCAAAATAACACAATAAAAGTGTGCAAGATGTAATATTTAAAAGAAATGCTTGATAAATCTGTTTTAATGTCTTGTAACGAGGTGATAATTTTGGCATCTGGCTGCATTTAAAATTCCCCCTAATATTGTGATGCAAACTGGTGTCTGAAGCTCATTAGCTGAAGTCGGATACGTGCGCCCCCGTTAATACACATCATTACACGATCGTTTCAGACCGTTGGAACGGAAGTCCTTGGAGGCGCTCCGAAAAATGTTTACTAAAATATTCAGTTCTCAATTTAACAGTGTATGGACAAAAAAGGTCTGTCACTGGATTCGCAGAAGTAAACGTAAGAAATATGTGAATTTTGTGAAGAAAGGCCGCAACAATAATTATCAGTGAATGCATGTCATTCCGCACTCCAATGTTTTTCAAAATTCACAAGATTTGTTGCTTATGAGTTAGTCGGGAAGATTTCCTCAACCTGTATGAATATTTGTAAATGGTGCTCGGAAAAAAGTAATTTTCTGAACTTATCTTAGCAAGGTATAACAAAAAACCTTGAAATGTGCATTATCAGTCCTAATTTTTACGCTGATTAATATACGTTGTTGTACACAGCATATATGATTTTATAAAGAAATTGCTCTCATATCCGAGAATTATTTTGTGAAACGACCCCTGTGAGATTATCACGACAGAAATGGGAATAGAGATGTCCAGAACACGTGACTTTTAGTAGTTCGGAGGGCAGCATCATCCTCTGGGTGGCAAGCTGCAGGCTGCTAGAAGCCGTGAACTTATGGATAGAACATGGCATACTTGTCGATTTTCTTTTAAAACGTCGTGATCGTTCTTCATTGGAGGTTTTCCTCTGCGTATAATAGTTTTAAATTTTTTTGTTTTGTTTAGGAACACTTTCTCGCAGTGAGATGTTCTTTATCCTCTAAAATAAAGTTGTATTTTCCCGATAACCAGGTTGTGTCCGATAGTGGACTCGGGCGAAGAGGGGCAGGAGAGACAGAGTAAGCTTTCTAGATGCCCTAATGTTCCCAAAAAATAGGAATGTAAAGTTATAGCACCCTTGGAACAAAGAGGACAAAAGTAGATTTCTGCATAGAAGTAAAAGAAGTTAGTTATTTCAAGTCAATAATAGGTTACATGTTCCGCTTATCTTCGTAATTCACTAGTCTATTTATTTATTTAGTCAAAAACAATTAAAACTATGTGACATATGGGGGAGAAAATCATCTGCGCACGCTTTCTTGAGTTTCAGAATCCCTTCATAACAATTTAACTATTAATAGTTGAAAGATGAAAAATTGTAATAATAATAATAATAATAATAATAATAATAATAATAATAATACATTTTAAAAAGCGAAAGATTAACATTTCAAAAACTAGATATTTTCGTTGCCTAATTATAGAAAACTTATTTTTAACGGTAAACGAACGGATTTGATTTTTCTGTATTGTTAACAAAATAGAAACTCACCCTAAGCTCTACTACCACTACAAGCAAAAGGAAAGCAACAAAACGTGCGCATAGTGAAGCTACATTTACGTCCAGAAGCAAATCAAGGGGCCATCTCAGCATTTGCTCAATGGATCAGGGAAACTGGAAAAACCCGATCGAGATGGGGGTCATTGACCCGGAAGCTGAAGTACATTACTTGTTACAGGCATTTAAGTCTTTTTTAAAATTATACAATGCAAATGTAAACTAATTCATTATACTGTATCATTGTTTTGTTAAAGTAAACATTATTTTTCTTTTTGACGATCAGTATAGTCTCTAATTGTATAGAAACAGTTTTGCAGCAGAAAACATTTTACTTTCAAAATTGGTATACAAATTAAATTTAATTGTTTAATTTCATCTGGCAATGCGTTGTAAAGTATCGTACATGTATTGTATGTGGATTTCTTGTAGTGAGCTGTTGATACTGACACTTGATAAACATGATTTCTGCGTCGAGTGTTGTAACTATAAATATCAGTATTTAAGTCTAAACTTTTCCTGTCTTTCTCAGACGTTTCACGTGAAAACCTATGAAATTTTTTCACATTTTTGCAATAATATAAACATCCCACTAGATGACATAGCTCTCAATTTAAAAATAGTCATTTACATGCATTGCCTGAACGTATTGTACAAACACATCGTATATATGAGCCATTAAATTTTTGTGGATCTTCAACACTTTGTGTAAAACGTAAAGCATTTTCTTCAAGACTATTTGTATTAAAGCAAAGCCCAAATATTACGTAGTAGGTCACTAAATCAGTTTCCTTCTGTCACCAGTGTTATCAAATCATGTACCTATTGTATGGCAAGAAATCGCATAAAATGTTCATTAAAACTTGCCAAGCAAAAGATATTGAAAATACGTTTCATAAAAATGTTAACATTAAAATCTTGGGAATAACAAGTAATATTTTAAGCGTGTGACTTGATTGTTGGAATTCGACCATCAGCATTTGAATTCAGCACAAGAAACTGCAAACGTTTTTAAAATTTTGATAAAAAGTGCAAGATTTATATTTTAAATAACCATTTATTTATTACAATTAATACATTGAAAAATTAATAGTTAAATTGTATTAAATTCTGGCTAATTTAGTGTTGAAAGTTCTTCCGCTCTGTGAAAAATTACGAACATTTTTGGGACCGTGTTTATGAACATATGATTACTTTCTGGATTTTTTTTACAAGCGATTGTTAAAGTTTAATGTAGGTAATATTTCTCTCGATGATAATAATGAATACAAATTTCTAAAATAAATAATTATAAAGCTGACAGTTTATAAAAGTATACGGAAGGAGTCCCTTCTACCCGAATGGCACCGAGGCTCGAAATTCGTTGGCACGTTTCCTAACAGATGAAAGGGCACGTGGAACCAAATGTTTAATATATTTCATTTTATTACAAAGCAGCACCTTAGCATCATCGTTAACGTAATGATAATATTTACCTCGAACCGTTTTCAAAAAGAAAAGATAGCGACTTGGTTGAAATGGTTGCTTTTTTAATGTATGGTTGAAATGGTTGCTTTTTAATGTATGGTTGAAGTGGTTGTTTCTTTTTCAATGTTGCTTCGTAATCATATTAATTATTCATTATTAAACTTATTAATACTATTTATCAGCGCCCTCTGTATTCTAGAGTATAGCCTCGTGTCGTTAGTTGTCAAGAGGACCGCCAGGTAGCATCTCCGCGCACGCGCTTCTTACACCACCTTACCCTGCGCACTACCAGCGGCCAGAATTAGGAAGGGGGTAGGGTTTAGAACACTTCACAGGGGATGGACTAGCCCCGGTGAAGCAGGCTGACTCATTTTGTTGGAACAAATTTCACATGTGCTTGTCTGGGAATAGAACAGAATCGAACCTGGACCTTTTTGGTGAAAGGAGAACGACATCGCTCTCAGCTACGGGTTACTCTCATGTTATCATCAATTGGCGGAGATGGCCTTTCTGTGTGCCTTCTCTGGCGTCCCCTAAAATGTATCGAGGCCACACGCGGAGATTCATTTAATGGTGCCAATGAATAGTCACCAGAAAGCGTGCTCTAAAAATTAGCATAAAAATGTAATTAATTTATAGTTATTCTTTATATGAATTACACCGTATTCATGATTTTTTTTAGAGTAAACTTTGACTTTAAAAAGTGTCTTCAAATCGTATTTTGACTTTTCAACTCTTGCTGAAGTAATGTTGACCATTTTCAATTGAATCTCAAATTTCGGTGAAATTTGCAATTTTCAATTTCATGCAGCTCTCCACTGACAGTCAGTTTGCTTCAGTCGTTTGGTGTAAGTGGCAGAGTATAGAGGGAGTGCAAGGGAAGACTTTTTCGCTTCCTGTTCACTTTTGTCCCGACTCCATTCCACAATTGTCTAGCTATCATTGATTTTTATATCAGTGCTCTGGACGATTTGCAATATTTTATTTACTCAAGTACTTTTTAATAGCTTTGTGTTTTGGTTGATAGCATTATCACTTAAATTGTAGTGACTCCAGGAAAAAAGTAAGACGAGGGAGAGTTTTACGAAGGATTTAGTTAAGTGTAAACATTTGGGAAAGCAGTTAAACTTAGAAAAAAATGCGTCAAATATATTTCAACATTCAAAGTTTAAACATCCGCAGATAATGGATGGAGAAGACAATCCGGACAATCTACCCTGTTCATGCTCGTTTTCACCCTCCTTTAAATGATTCCGAAAACGTATGATTATGAATTTCAATTAATCGATTAATTGTTACGTTTCACCCAATTAATCAAAATTAATATTTTTTATATTATATTAAACAATTACAATTAAATGAAAGAGATTTCGTAGTGGAAAAAGATGCATGGGCTAGTCTGGCGCACCTATTTTTGCTCGTTCTGCGCACCACCAGATACGTCACGAACCACGTGACCATAACACGGGCACTACGTTTGATAGGAATAATGTATTCATGGCTTCATGGTTTGAACAGCCTGATCAGATGCTGGCCGCCATGTTGTATGGAGAGCGAGAAGTGTTAGGAAACATTTTGAAAGTGACATAAAGTGACAATTTTTAATGAAAAATAACACGATGAAGGTGAAATTGAAATAAAGATGTAATTATTTTTAAAAAATACTGCTCACTCAACTCTTTCCACCATGAGAAAGTTGCCACCACTAGTTTCGCCCATGATGAAAAGACATAGGTGTGCTGTTGCGCTGCTTATCCGGCTTCAGCCAATGAGCTTCATGTTCCAATTTGCCTCACAAAATTAACGGGAATTTAAAAGTTCAGTCATACCAAAATTGTTGTTAAAAGTCATTGAAACATATATGAAGCATGTAAAAAGAAATATTGCATCTTTTATTTCATTTACACCTTCAATGCATTATTTTTGGTTGGTCGCCGTTGAACGTTGTCATTTTATGCCTCTTTCAAAAGGTTTCCCTACACTTCTCGCTTGCCACGCAGCAAGGAGGCCAGCGTCTGGACAGGCTTTTCAAACGAAGTGCACGTACTGTGGTCACGTGGTTCGTGATGTATCTGGTGGTGCGCAGAACGAACAAAAACGGGTGGGCAGAGTAGTTCATAGACGTCTTTTCGTCATGGTTTCGCCTGGCGAGCCTCGCTTCTCCATGGAGCGAAATTTCGTTGTACACAGTGTCACCGACACCGAAGCAGAGCGGTCATAATTTTATGACGCAGAGACAGATTAAAAGCGTTTAAGCAGCTTCGGAAATGTGAACCCGCTATCAGAATTCCTTTTATTCTTTTGGATTTTAGATTGTTGCGTGTTTGTGTAGATTTGCATGCTTCGTATAATCTCTTTAGAGTATGCTTGATTGTTACAATTTAAGAGCACTGCAGAGTGTGACTATTATATTGTGCAGTGTTCCTTAACGCAATGTTGACTCTTTCACGACAACTTTTACTAAAGTTATTTTACAAAATGCTGATCGAATCTATATAAAGTAGAAGTGACTAAAATAACTAACTAGGAACTGTTATTCATTACATTCCCGCTTTGCTTGAAAAGGTGAAGTTACAAATGTCATGTGCTACAGTTTACATTAATTTTACAGTTATTATTATTATTATTATTATTATTATTAATATTATTATTATTATTATTATATTATTATTATTAATATTAATTATACGTAATAATTATAATTACTTTAAGTTTTTCTTGTACTACGAATAAATACTATAAATATAATATATATATCACTATAATAATAGACAAATTCATTTGATCTTTAATTATGTTCCTTTCCTTATTTTTTATTGCGCATTAGCAAGTAATTATCCTGAAATAAAAGTAATTTCTGCGTAGGTTACTGTACATTTTATTATGTATTATATTCGTTTTATCATATGATTCTAATATCTTAATTTTTTTTTGTTTTTTTACTTACCAGTTGGATGTAAGTTATCATTCGTTACCAGTAAACAAGTTCTCACAAATGTGTGTTGCATGACCCTTGTTCTGCACATTAACTGCTTTAATATTATATTTACAACTATAAGAGATGTTTTCACCAAATACGTACATTGTATAATATTTTCCATTTCTATATTTTTATATTTTGAGAGGAATTCACATTACATTCCCACTTTGAAGTTGCACTCGAAGCCTTCACCGCAATGCTTCCTCTGTAACTCCCTTTTCCTCGTCCACGCGGTGGCAGTGATTGTGGTAGTGGTAGACGTGACCGTAGTTGTACTGGACTCCGTCAGGGTAATGATGATGATGCTTTTTGGCATTGTCCTCTTCTTCGTCATGTAATAGTCTTAGGGTTCCCTTAGAAGATTTTATGTACAAAATACGTGCATCTTTAAGGCACTTCTTGGGCATGATTTTGTGAATGATAATTGTGGTACTAATATAGTTAACGTTCGTATAATTAATGTGGGTGAATTATATAGTTTTCATTTGCTTTACCACCATTGCAAAACGCACAGTCAGTGGCTTTATTTCACAGCTTACATGTGTGTTATATGTATGTCTGCAACGTGTTTATTTCCAAGATATTCTTAAGAGATACGACCTCAGGAAATAAGATTGAAAATCATTCTTTTGTTTATCTGAATAATGTTAAATATTTCCCCCAATGCTAACAATAAGTAAGACTAATAACATTACAAAATCATAAATACAGTGGGTACAACTTATTGGTCTCCGAAAAAAAGCACAGTATCGCCCGGAGACATCGCTTAACTTATCCCAAAGAAGATCCCGTGCCTGAGCCCATACTTCGTGCCTGAGCCCGAGGCCGCCGTGTCGTCGTCCTCGATGGAAGATAAAGTGAATCGATCATTGCTGAAAGGTGCTTTGTCCCGAAGTGTTGGTTCTGAGAAAAATCACAAAACTGTGACAATTAACAAACGCTAATTGTCACAGCTTGTTAATCAGTGACGAATCCTGAACACTATTTTAAGTATACCGGACTTTATGATAGCTACCTTTGCCGTTGCCTTTCATTTTGAGCTTTTCTAAAATTCCAATACTATGAAATTCCATCCTTAAGAATTATTCTATAAAACGATTTCCTAAACTACTAACGTGTGGATCATTAAAACACTCTATTTTTAAAAAGGCTTGAGAGAAACATTACTTACGAACAACCAGAGAAGGATTGTTCACCGCAATATTTTGCGGTGCCTACTGACGTCCAGGCGCGCAACATCCTCTCTCCCCACCGTTAAAACAAGAGGAGCTAAAGGTTATTGCGGCTCGCATGCGGTGCCTTCGCCTGCGCTGGCGAATTCTCTGGACAGCATTAAGAACTGTTTGAAACTTCTCACTCTACCGCACTTCATAGCGCTTACGGATGAGGAAGACTGACCGACTCTCGGTAGCAAATCCGAGTTATTTTTTCGCATCTGTTTTGAAGCTTTCAAACTCTCTAATTTTTTTAGAGGATTACCAAATTTAAGAATTTACTATACTAACTCTGATCTACGTCAAGAGATTCAATCGGTGAATCGCGCTTTCAGTGTCAGTTTGTCAGGGGAGGAAAATCCCTCTCACATCTTCTTATGAATGTAATTACTAAATTAAATATTTGCTGTAATGTTTGAGGAAAAATGTTTGATTTTCTAATTCATAGTTCTGAGGAAATTTTCACCCACGCACGTTTTTACATGTGACGCGAAACGTTCTACAGTGCTCTTAGGAGGAATCATCAATGTCTTTCTCCTCGTGAGTTAATCGTCCACATCTAACGACGTTCCTGCGGCCAGAAGAGCTATTCAGCTCAAAGGAGGAACGCCTCCCTCTATGCTACAGATGTATCAACGCAGATGCATCAACATGCGCGAAGGGCTCGGAGGCCTGGGCCATGCATTCTCACAACGCGGACCGGCGGAAGCCGTAACGATAGTTCTTTGTCTCCACTCATTGCAATTCGACGCATGTAATCGAATTCGTTGTTTCGTTTTACGCAATTGTCTACGTCTTTCGCCCCCTTAAGAAAATTGCACGAGCTTCTTGGTTGTGAATTCCTTTGCGAGTGGAAAGTTTGTGTGTGTGTGTGTGTTTGCTAAAAGTGTTGTGTGTGCTTGCAATGGCAAATTAGCAAAATACATTCTTTTCATATATCCTGTTTTCATATTAATCATCGTTGACTGCAACGAAGCATTAAGCTTGAAATCCAAATCTGCAAAAAATATAACATATTTCCAAATCGAGGATTATTTGTGCATCCTTCCGAGGATGAAGTTAGAGAACATCGCTTCTCGTTCCTGGAAGTGGATCCCAGCAGCCCCCTCTCCCCCACGGCCAATCCACTATTCGCACTCCGTGTAGTTCACGTTCCCAGGATCCCTCACACGTAGCACGCTCCTTGCTCCAATGGTCTTTTGCCCTGCTCTTCCCTCCCGATGCAAACAAATAGAACGGTCGCGCTGATAAAGGAATCCCAATGGCATATGTTAAGTAGAGCAGGATGTATTAATTTACACACGCACATGCAGACACTCGCATAATACACACGCGCGTGCCCTTACTCTACCACACACATCACCCACACTCACCACACTCGCTCACCACTCAAGTAGAGCAGAATTTATTACTTTACACACACAGCACATACGCGTGCTTGCACTCTCTACACACTCACACACACACACACACACACACACACACACACACACACACACACTCACACACTCACACACACACACGCTCACACACACACTCACACACCACACCATAAAAGGACACTGACACCATGAAAGGTCAATGACCCCCATTTCGATCAGGTTTTTTCATCCAGTTTCCCTGATCCAATGAGCAAATGCTGAGATGGCCCCTTGTTTTGCTTCTGAACATAAATGTAACTTCATTTTCTGTGCACGTTTTCTAGAATTCAGTGGAAAATACAATTATTCAAATTTTTTTTTCTTTTCTTTTTTTCTTTTTCCAATTTTAAGTAGTATATGACTTAGTGTAGGGATCACAGAACTTAGAAAATGTGCACACAATTCATTTTTCCCCATAGCACGTCATACGCAGTTTTAACTGCTTTTTTGACTAAAATAAATAAATAAATAAACACTTCACCACACCACACCACACACTTCGCTAAATCTCACATTC
The DNA here is from genome assembly GCA_964035755.1 of Teleogryllus oceanicus. Lineage (NCBI taxonomy): Eukaryota > Metazoa > Arthropoda > Insecta > Orthoptera > Gryllidae > Teleogryllus > Teleogryllus oceanicus. Next base: position 41,683,200 of record CAXIVR010000011.1, on the reverse strand, counting down.
CTCGCCATACGTCATGCTCCTCCCCCCCCCCAACACACACACTCACACACTTGTACCTCTCCACACCATATACCATACCATAAATGTTCATAATAATTTATTTGTTCTTAAGATTTGACAGATCTTTCCATTTATTTCAACTTGATAAGTAAATAAAATGCATTTATAGAGGAATGGTACCAGGAAGTATTTGGGAGGGGGGCTCTGTATTTATATGACTTCAAAACTCTGTTGAAATACAAACTACTTACTTAATTATGTTCCCCCAGTTTCAAATTGCTCTCAATTTGAGGTGTGTGACTTAGTTACCAATAGAACTCTTGTGAAAGTGGGAGAAATCCTTTTTCCCTATTCATTAGCCATAAGTTGTTATTTTTGCTCCAAATTGCTTATATTATCATGAAGTTATTTAATGACTAGGAATTTGCAAGATAAATTAAACAAGTCATGACCAAAATGAAGTTCTTAATAACTTCATTACTTGTTTTGTAATATCCTCATTCAAGGGAATGAAGTCATTGGCTGAATGTTTGGTAGAAAATGTATTGCCATTTAAATATTTTATTCTCAATGTTGTATTTGTATTATAGAGTACACACTACTCATTTTGAAAACTAATACACATTATTACTTGTTGAATAAATTGAATACCATTTTCTTAAGAAGGCAGAAAGTTAAAATGAGAGATGTATTTACAAATAAAGAGAGAGAATATTCATGTATGATTCCTCGTTAATTTTTGTTTCTTTGTATGTTTTTTATGTTCATACTGAGTTCACTTGTTCTCACAGAATACTCCTACAGTAGACTTCTCAGGAAATCCAAACTATGAACCAGATTTTAAGTTTTACGATGGAACTCTGTTGGATGCTGTGAGGCAGAACAACACCGATGTTCACAATTTTTTTCGTTTATTAGCCTTGTGCCACACAGTAATGCCTGAGGAAAGAAACAGTAAGTTTCCCTCTTTTCTGTATGTTGTTTTTTAGTTATAAATTTAACAATTTTTTTCCAGTTATTGACAAGTTAAAGTAATTTATAATATTTTTTTCAGATAAACTTGAATATCAAGCACAGTCCCCAGATGAAGCTGCTTTGGTGTCTGCGGCACGGAACTTTGGATTTGTGTTCAAAGAAAGAAGCCCTAACAGTATAACAATAGAGGTATAATCATTTCATTTAAACATTAATGAACTGAAAATTACATCTTTTTCTTGCTTTATGATAATTATGTGTGAAATATTCTTTAGGTAAATGGTCAAAAAGAGATGTATGAACTTTTGTGCATTTTGGACTTCAATAATGTGAGAAAAAGAATGTCCGTGATTCTGAGAAGGAAAGGTCAGTTACGTCTTTACTGCAAAGGAGCTGACAATGTTATTTATGAGAGATTAAAAGAAGATAGAGGTGATATGAAAAGTAAAACTCAGGAACATTTGAATGTATGTGTATTAAGATTTCTTATGTCATGCCATATAATATAATATATCAATTTGCTTGAATGTTTTGTTCTCTATTCGGTTATAGAAGTTTGCAGGTGAAGGCCTGCGTACACTGTGCCTTGCAGTTCGCGATTTGGATGAAGTGTTTTTTAACAATTGGAAGCATCGGCATCAAGAAGCTGCTCTGTCCCTCCAAAACCGTGATGAAAAGCTTGATGCAATATATGAAGAAATAGAAAGAGATATGACTCTACTAGGTTTGTGTGTTTGAGTAGGTTTGCTGTTTCTGTTTCATGTATTAAAGATTTCGCTAACACAAACATGTGATTGGTCAACTTCAAAATGTATGATTTTAGGAGCTACAGCTATAGAAGATAAATTACAAGATGGAGTACCTCAAACAATAGCAAACCTTGCTCTAGCAGGAATTAAAATATGGGTGTTGACAGGAGACAAACAAGGTGTGAAGATTGAAATTGTAGGTTCTGTGAGGAATGTTCTTTTGAAGTGCATTATTAACTTTGCTTGTTTGGACCGCAGAGACTGCTATAAACATAGGGTACTCTTGCCAACTTCTCACCGATGAGATGATTGATATTTTTATCATCGACGCCAGCACTTTTGAAGAGGTGGAGAGCCAGCTGGTAAAATATCGTGAATCTATTCGCAGTGTATCCAATCACCAAGTGCCAACTGCGGTCAGCATTGTCACTTTCAGGTGGGATCAGCACAGGTAGTGTGAGCAAAGAACACAGAGGCAGAGAGAAATAGGAAAAGGACATCTAAGGACATCTAATTGAATTTTGTATTGGGTGAAGGTAAAATTAATATTTTCATGTGGAAACCATTATTGGAAACAAAATTATTTTCCAAAAGCCTAATGAACATTTTTAATCTTCATATTTTCTCAGGTACAATAATCATTTAATGAATAGAAGGGGCATTGGGAAAGACAGTGGATGTTTGTGATTATGTGAGGAGAATAAAATGAAATTTTAAAGTAAAACATTATTACAAAAGATGTTTGTCTTTGTCAAGCTGTCAAACAAGGCTATAAATGCTTTGTACCCACTATGTCGTGGAAATGGAAGTTCTCTCTTCTTGCAGCCTTTGCATCACAAGGGCAGAGGATAGGTCTCTTGGAGGCCTATGGTCATGAGGAATGATCATTCAGATGCCTCATTGGGCTGAGGGCAGGTTGTGGAAATGCTCTCCAACCAAATTCATCTCATTGGTTGTATGGAAAAGGCTGTTGTTGACCATTCCATGCTTTTTAGAATGTTTGTGCAGAGATTCAGTGTAATAATGCATTTATGGTATATTGATTTGTAGGGATTTCAGTAAAAAAGGATTCCGATAGAAAAGATTGTCAGAAGAATTTATGAGAGGGTGATATTGATGTTTTAACAGCTTTGTCTAATCTGAATTTTGTGTCCTGTTGAAAATTATGACACCATTATTCATGAGCAGCATTTATTTGCAGGAGATATTCACACTTTTCATTGCCTTAGGTAAATTTCATTGGGCACCATGTCAGTCAATTCAGGTTAGCTGTCATGAAGGCATCAGACTTGTGAAGATCACAATTTCCTATATCTGGTTTTCGGGAATAAATTTTTTATTTCAGTGCTGACATTGCTGCAAGCGATGAGAATTGTTAACCATATTGGGGAAAATGCAAACAATTTGCGAAAGCCTAGGCTTCTCAAATCTTATATTTGTTGTTCTTGTTTGTTTTTTGTTATTTAACATACTTTCAGAGATAGAGGAAATGATTATTAATGACTCTGGATGTGAATTTAATGAAATTTTGTTTATTGTTTTAAGATATTCTTCTGCACTATGTAATCATTATTTTTTTATGAAAAAATTATTTTCGATGTCCCAAAAGGGAACTTTAAAAAGGGAGCTGGAAATGCCCATTGTGACAATGTTTAAGTTAGAATCACTGATCTTCTTATGAAGCTGCTAGGTCATTTTGAGTGTGCTTAAGTGTGATCATGGAACAAATTATCTTCACCCATTACATCTTGAATTAGTTTCACTGCATGTCACTTGTGTAGGGCAGCATTTGTATGCTACTTTATCTCCAAATTGTTGTTTTGTTGCTAATTTACACTATTGATGCTCCAAAACTCTAACCCTTGATTATACAGCAATTTTTTTCTATATAAACTTAGAGAAACCATTGATCTTCGCTCTGTATCCCCTGGCAATGTCTATGTAGGCCAATGGTGGGTCCAAACTGCCTTAGTGCAAGTTGTGCTGAAATGTTTGAACCTTTCCTTCTTGAGTATGAGGGGCATGAGGCCATTGCACAATTAATCTTCTGTCAGTTTGCATTTCGATTTTAGCACTAATACTCATGAGGAAGCTCAAGAGGTGCTGTTTGAAGGATAGCAATTTACATTTTGAAGCAACCTTTTTAAGTATAAAAAGTTGTTTTTCATAGCTTGCATTCAATGTAAAAAATCTGTGATAACGTAATGCTTTCTTTTTAGCTAAAATAGAGATCAAATGAAAGATTGTGTGATAGTATCAGAGTTTCAGGATTAACTGTATTGATACTTCCTTAAACAGGTATTGTTTCAGGAAGTATCAATGAAATGAGGGGCATAAAAATGTTCTTGAAAGGGGACTTTGATGCCTTTCACTAAATACATTTAAAATAATACATTTCATTAAATACATTTAAACATTATGTAAAAGTTCCAAATATGATGCAAGGGTTTGAAATGACTGCTGAATTTTAAAAGAAATGAAAAGCTGTAGTTTGACCATGTGCATATGAAAATAAAGCTAAGTAGATGTTGTATACATACAGTATAAGTGCACCTTTATTATCTTAGTCTTCCATGACCACAATTGTCATGCAATATCTCAATGCAAATTTCCAAATTGCATCTCTACCTCTGCTTTTTAAAATTACAAGGTTAGAATGTCCCTTGTAACCTGTCTTTACGATGCTGGGTACATTTCTCTCTGGCCATTAATTAATTATTTGCTGTAGTTTTAATTGCTGATTGGAAATTCTTTTCATATTTAATCCTTTATATTTTATTTTCTGTTCAGTGAATCTGAGTACCAACGTGGTCAGAGCATCGATGATTCGGAAAATGGAAGCTCATTTGCTCTTGTGATCAATGGACATTCTTTGGTGCATGCTTTGCACCCTCAACTGGAGAAGTTGTTTTTAGATGTCGCAAGTCAGTGTGAGTATAGTTTTGTAAGATTTGTATTGTACCTTTAAAACTGCTTGGAAATGTGAATAGAGAATCTTTCTTCTGTGTTATTTGTGTATTAATGATATATTTTGTAGGTAAATCCGTCATTTGTTGCCGAGTGACTCCTCTTCAGAAGGCAATGGTAGTCGAATTAATAAAGAAAAATAAGAAAGCAAGAACATTAGCAATTGGTGATGGAGCGAATGATGTATCAATGATCAAAGGTAAGTGAAGATAAGATACGAGTTGTTTTATTAGAAACAGTCCTGACCTTAAAGGGAACTCTCTTCTTATATTTGGTAATGATACCTGGAAATGGTACAAGTTGAGGCTGCCAGTTTGAGATTTTAGTGTTCTCCGTCAAAAGATCTTCTTTTCCTAATCTCTGTTTAGAGTAAATGTAATGATTCCAGCATTGTTAAATTAGCAGTATCAGTTGTATACCTGGGAATCTATCAACCCTGCATACAGGGAACTTAACTGATAAAGTGAAACCATGTAAAGGTCAGTGAAATTCAGTTTTGAAAAGTGGAATGTGACAAATCAACTTGTCCTGATTGGAAATTTGCTTCTAAGAAATTACTCAAAGAAAACTGTACTTCTCAGACTTTCAGCAGGAAATATTTTTATCTTGCACATTGAATCAAGGAACACAACTCTCCCATCTAAAGAAGTGATGTCAAAAATAACATCACTTTGGACACATTTTGGACAAACAGGAAGTTGGGGAATTTTTAATTGATCGTTGATCGGGAAAAATTTGGGAAGTTAAGAAGAATCATAAATTTGGAAAATTTTTTTGAGTTAATAAAACTGGACAAGTAACTCCATTTGGGGATGATTTTTAATTTGTTAAGAAAATATTGTTAATTTTCAAAATTTGTTAAGTTTCTATCTGTGAATAAAAATGTCTTAAGTCTCAATGTAGTTGTTTTAAAACTTATCAGGGTTGCAAAAAACCCTGTGCTTTATTGAAAAAGGAATGGTGGTATTTATTGGGGAATATTATTTTATAAATTAAGTCCATATAAAATACTGATTTTCATCATTTGAACAGTCAAAATAAAATGCATTTGTTTGGTGACATTTGAGGTTTTAATGAATATTTTGATTCATAAAATGAAAAGTTTTGTTTGTTTTTGAAATAATTGTAAAAGACCATTAAAACGTGTAAATGTTTTTTTATATGGTTAAAAAAATTGGGAGTTTTGGGACTGGGGAAAATTGTGCCATTCCTGAAACCCACCCATCTCAAAGGCATCAGACCTTGGGTTACTCTTCAGTAGTTATCAAAATCATAAAAATATACAATGTGCAATGTGGAATGCTGCAGATTACCTAGAAATACTTTATTTGGGCTCTCAACTTTGTGTTGAATGTGTCATTATTAAGACAGGGTGGCTCAGTTTCTATTTGTTGGGTTGTTATTTTTGTTTGTTTGTTGTTGTTTTTGGTTTGGTTGTTTGTTTCTTTTTGTACTTTCACAGCAAAATCTGGTAGCTGACAAATTATTTGCAGACTTTCTTTAACATTTTCTTTAAATAATGTGAAATACTCTATAAATCTTATCAGTAAAAAAAATGTTTAAATGCCATGAAAAACCAGAAAAGATTGGGGTAATTTGTTCAAGGAAATGAGTGGCCAGCCTGTAGGAAAATTGATATGCAGTTTAGTGAATTTTGTGTTTATTATTAGTCAGTGTGACTTTCCTTGGAAAATGATTCCTGTCATGGAGATTTGAAATAGAAAATTTCTTTCAATGAAACACAGATTTCTTGAGCACTATTCAGTGAACTGATAAACACAGAAATCCTAAAAATATGACCAAATAATGTTTTTATGTTTATAGATGTTTGTTTTCATGTTTATGTTTTTAGACCTCACTTCCTCTCTACTCTTTTATTTATGCTGAGAAAATTGAAAGGACTATAAATTAAAAATATTCCGAATTAGTAAAAGGTACTCAAGTCTTGCTTTCATTGAAAACAAGCTTAAGAAATCGGGCATTGCTTGGGCATTTATTTATCACAATCATCTAATAGATAGCTGTTCTTAATGGCTTTGCCATGCCCCCCTCCCCCCTCCTCCAAATCCCAGGTGTACTTCACTCACTTTCTAACTGAAATAATTAAGAAATGGTACTAAAAGAAAACGTACATACCTTGAATGATAAATCTCAAATTTTCATTCATTTTTTGACAATCAATTAGCATTTTTATCATCGAAAAAGTCTTAATTTTCATACACAATGGTTAGCTTGTTGGTTACAAGCAACTTCAGGTGTGTACATTTAATAAAAATAATAGACATATATACATCTGAAAATAAAAAATGACAAAAATTTTGAAGATATTGAGTATAAAAAATTCCAAATTTAATTTCAAAGAAGACAGAATGAAAATCATTAAAAGTCATTAGAGGCACAATTAAGATCGTCAAGAGATCATAATTGTGTCAGTGGCCAAACTTCTTAACTAAGCAATGTGAAATAACGGAAGTTGAGCAGCTTGAAACACCATGGGTCCTTCGATGGGGAACCATCTGGGTACCCCTGAAACTAATAGTTTCTGAGGTCCGACCATCTGAGCCCCTGGCCGATGGCAATAATAGGCAGTGATTTTTGACTTGACTTGTGACTGACATTGTTCAAGAAGAATTACTCTACATTCAACGCCAAAAAGAGCTTGCAATGGAAAGGCTAAGATAGTGGTCACAAAAAAAAGTAATAAAAAGAGGGAAAAAATAAAGAATGCTCTTACATCACACACAAAACCTTAAAGCTGGTAATTGTAGTAATGAAAACAAAAAAATTTTGCCAACTGAATTGTTTTCTAAATATTGTATTTTAAACATTTTATAGAATTTGTGGTTTTTGAGAAAATGTTCATTCATGAGTGGGAGAAAAGCTTTATTCCTCTTCAATCTTTAGCATTGTAACCACTGAAAAGAGAAGATTGTTATTTATATATTAAGTGCATGAAAGGATTGTTTTGTGTGATCTGGGTTGAGGATTTTTTAGGAAAATCATGATCATGCAAGAAACTATCATTTTACTCACAAAGTATAAACACTCTTTTTTTCTACAGTTGTATAAAAGTAATTCTATTATAAGTAATTATTTTTTCATCTCTACTGTTCCTGTTTATTAATAAAATACACATCTTTATTCTCCTTCATCATGCAAAACAGTATTTTTTGTATGGGGATGTTACATTTTTCAGATATCTTAACAAAAGGGTAACTTCACGCAAGTAGAGTCCCTCATTTTTGTATATTAGAAAAAGTTGCAATTCAGAGTGAAGCAATTAAGTCTATTTTCCTTATTAATATGTCAGGTGGATGTGCTCTGCTTTGAGCAGTTTAGGTTCTTTGCTGAACACTGAAATGAGAGATACAGTTGAAATATCAGTAGGATCTTTCAATAGAATTGTTATAATTTTACTTGGCTTCCACAAATCTACTAGGAAAGCTGTAGCATGTTGTAGCATGACTGTAGTGAATAGTTTTCCCATTCCATTTGAGTGTGAGTAACGGTGAGTGTGTTCGTGTTTGTGTTGCAGCTGCGCACATCGGAGTCGGAGTGAGTGGCCAGGAGGGGATGCAGGCTGTCTTGGCCTCAGACTATTCAATAGCCCAGTTTCGCTTTCTGGAACGACTCCTCCTTGTACATGGTCGTTGGTCATATTATCGCATGTGCAAGTTCCTCAGATACTTCTTTTATAAAAATTTTGCTTTTACTCTATGCCATTTTTGGTTTGCCTTCTTTTGTGGATTTAGTGCTCAGGTAAGGTTTTTTTCTCATTTGTTGTGTTATTACAATATTGGACCTACATAAGCATATTTGAGAATGAAAAAGTAGGGGGAGAGAATATCAATGAATCATGAAATATATGTACTTTAGCATAGCATTTGGTAAACATTAGAATCGTGAATTGCTTTTAGAGGGTTTGAAACTCATTATTTATTAATATGAGTTCGTTACTTATTGGTTGGAATTCATTTTTTATCGTTCTTTCTACTCTGAAATTGATACTAATGGAGTTAAATTAGATTAAACTGATTTTAATAAATATTAATGGTTATTCAAAGTTCAGTAAAGACCCAAGCGGAGAGCTGTATGTACTATTGGAAAGAAAACATCAATTGCTATGCTGAAGTTGCTCCTATACTGTGCAATGATACTCATTGTTTCTCACTTAAAATTCTGGAAAACTGCTCATTCATGTAAGAATAGTATCCTGTCTTATTTCATCAATATTAAAGCAGAAAACCAATCTAATGAATGGAACTTGTAAGAGCACTGTGGTGATTGCTAGGACTTAGTTTGCGTGGTCTCAGGGATATAGTGCAAGTCAATTAAAATGACAATGCTATTTCTCTTATTGTTAAAGTAGATGTAGAATAATCTTTCTCAAATAGATATTGAATATTCTATTCCGTACATTACGTTCAATGAATTGTGCTTTGTTGTGTTTCTGGTGTTTTTAGTTCATTCACAATAATTTAGGCTAAGAGCTGAAGGTATCTCCTTGCATGTGATATATTTCAATTTCTTCTTGCTTTGTTACAGACTGTGTTTGATCCTTTTTTCATCTCTGTTTACAATTTGTTCTACACATCGTGCCCTGTCTTAGCGCTTGGTATATTTGACCAAGATGTAAATGATCGTTATAGTATTATGTATCCAAGATTGTATTCTCCTGGTCATTTTGATCTGCTTTTCAATAAAAAGGAATTTCTGAGGAGTGCTCTACATGGATTTTTCACATCCTGTGTATTATTTCTCATTCCATATGGTAAGTCTTAAGTCTCTTAATATAAATGTAATAGCAAATGTAAAGGGATTTTGAAAAAAAACAAACTTATGTTGGAAAGCAGAAAATATGTTCTATGTACAGCTTTTGGAAGATTTGTATAATAGCTCAAGCCTTTTCTATTTAAGAATTTGTATAAAAGAAAAATAAGCCCAAAGAGTGATAGAATTATTTTTGCTTCCAAACTCTGAAGTATCTTATATTTAACTTTTGCTAATATGTAGTTGATGTGAATTTCTTTCCCCATGGAGGTATTCCATTATCAGTCTCCTGAACAGTTGTTAATGTACAAGATGTTGATTGTTTCAATGTCTGTTTTCCAGGCACTTACAAAGATGGAGTGTCTCCCAAAGGCCATGTGCTCTCGGACCACATGCTGCTTGGAAGTGTGGTGGCAACGATCTTGGTAATAGTTGTGACTGCTCAGGTGAGTGAACTACGAGTAAACCATGCAACTGAAGAAAAGGATTGTGGAGAGTTGTCTTTATCATTTTAAACAATTGCATCATTTTTCATACTAGTTAATCCATTCAAATGTTTTGATTATATCAAGGTTGTACCAAATAATTATTCTTAGGTAAAAAGTGAGCCGTTTTTTAAAAATCTTGTCAAAATTTTAAAAAATTGTCAGCACTTTTCTCATTTTTATTAATTTACAAGAATGCTATGGAAGTAAGTGGGGGTACAAATTGCTTGTCAAAATGAAAAGAAAACTACAAAACTGTATTTTGATCCTCTCCATGTAGCTGCACGAAAGTGTAAACTTGCACAAGAGCTCTCGCCATTCTTCTTTCGTAGCACAATTGAAGCATTCTTTGCTTTTCCTCACGGTTTCCCCTTTCGGAGCATAAACTGTATCTTTGAACTATTTTTTCTTCTTTCCATCATTTAATTTTCTTGAAATCCTTAAGCCAAAAGGTTATTTTGAAGGAATATTTTTCCTGACATTCCTAATCTTCATCTGTATGTTCATGAAGAGTTTCTAGCTGTAAGAGAGATCAAAGAGGTTAAGAAGATATTCAAAAAGAGTTATTTTACTTACAACAATAAGTGCAAGTAACTTGTTTTCATGCATTTCTTTATAAAAATATTTATTTTGAAAATTTATTTTATTCATTTCTTTATTAAAATATTTTCTTTCCAAAAGATTTATTATCCACAAAACTGAAACCACCAAAACATTTCTTGCACAGGATTCTTAATTCTCATAAATTGCATTTTTATGAGTCAATTCATTGGGTTGAATTGGATACTGATTAAATGCTGTGACATCCTGAAAATTTTGAAATGAAATTAATTATTGTAGGCAATAATATTAAATTATTGCAGGTAATCAACACAAAAAAACTTGCACAAATGTGTTAAATGTTTTTGTGTTAAATAAGATGCATCAATTATAATGCTATACTCCAAAAATTATTTGTGCAATTGACTGAAGTCGGTAATAAATGGAAAGTAATTGAACAAGTTAATAAATTGAATTTTCTGGGAAACATAATTAGAGGAAATAACATAGGGAAACATAGATAATATTCAAAATAACAGCAAAACCAGCATTAATATATGAATTATAAATTTAGACTATGAGAACTAGAGACCTGAAAAGATTAGAAGCAGTTCAGATGAGAATCCTAAGACTTGAATAACAAAATTAGTAGAAATCAGAAAAAGATTGAAGGAAAGGAGCCTTTGCAAAGATGGGAAGGAATATCAAAGAAAATGGTTGAAACAATTGGAAAGAATGAAAGAAAACAGACTACCAAAGCTAGTGCTAAAATACAAATGTATAGGCTGATGAGAACGAGGAAGACCAAAGTAGAGACAACAGGAAGTCCTAGTGAAATAACCACGGGGCCCTCTGTATGGGACAGTGCACAAGTACTCGAAAATATCCTCCCATTCCCAATAGATTCAGTCTAACAAAAACAAAATATGGTTTTATTGGCTGTGTCATCTACACAGCTGTAGGTGACATTGATGGGAGATGAGAGAAAAATGACAGACTGTTTAATGTATTTAAATTAATGTAGATATCACTGAGGAGTACATTATGAATTATTTTTTGTGTCTATATAGGCTAATGCATTCCTTCCCAATTGTTCAGTATCAATGCCTCTTCTGAAGAAATGATTAAGGCTGCCATCAACAATTATCTTTGAATATAGCAGCCTCTTGATAAAGAATCTATAAGCAACTTGATCAACACCTCCAAATCAGACTTTTACAATGGGTGCCCTGACGACCTGAAAATTAAGATTTTATGTGAAGCGGACTTACACAATTGTACATTAACATTTCACATAATGGCCTTTCTCAGTGAAAAATGGCAGGGGACCCAAAATAATATTTTCTCTTTTGAACACAGAGGTTGTAAGCTAGTCATGTGAAAAGCATAATCTATTCTTCTTATTTCTACTACCTATTGTTAATTGTGTTTTGGAAATGTTATGTTGATTGAGTGCATCACTCTGATTTCAGATCGCTATGGACACCTCCTATTGGACTATGTTCAATCATGTGACAGTATGGGGCTCATTGACTTTTTACTTTGCCCTTCAGTTCTTTTACAATTTTGTAATTCACGGCGCTTATGTGGGTTCACTAAGTAAGGTAAGATTTACCTCATTTGATGAAGAAAAGTAATGAACTTGTCTGTGGTTAAAATTAATTGTGGTTCATTGTGTGTGTAGGCGATGAGTGAAGCCACCTTCTGGTTTACAACAGTGCTCACAGTCACAGTGCTAATGATCCCGGTGCTGGCCTGGCGGTTTTATTTTGTTGATGTGAAACCGACTCTTTCTGATCGTGTGAGACTGAAGCAAAGGCTGGCCCAACTCAGGTGAGTGAATTCCTCAGGGAGAGGGGAGGAAGAGGTAGGGAGGCAGAGAGAGTGAGACGAAGGGAGGGGGGCAGGATTTGAAAAAAAAGGAAAACCCACAAGTCTGAGAATTAGATTGTTGAAGGAAAACTTTACAGATTTTTTTCGTAGTCAAGGAAATACTTATTCTTAAAAATAAAACCTAAAATGTTAAAAACTAAAATTGATAAAATTTTCTTCAAACTGCTCAATTTTTTGATAAATTATATTTTCAATAAAATTCAGTAGTTGCTCATTTAAAATCTGTACTTTTCTATTTTCATGTTCTCTTTACAAAGTTATATATTGTACTTAATTCAAAACTCTGATATAAACTGAAATGAAGGTTATCAGAAATAGTTTCAATTTATTTATTTGTTCCCTCATTAATTTATATGAATCATTCCGATCATTCCCTTTACAATACATCACATACAAAGTATACAAAGTTTGCTTTACAGAGAATGGCACAAAGAAAAATCAAAACGCACAGTTCAAAAATTATGGGGTTATGGGCAAAACATGCTAATCCTGAATTTATGAATGATGAGAACTATTATGAAAAGTGTCTGAGAAGTCTGTTGTTCATTGAAATTTATGATCTTGGAATATATTTCTGGAGAGAATGATGCTAAGTGATTCTCAAAAGAGAGTTCTGAAAATAATCAGGTTTTGGCATTGGTTGTTATTAATGCAGTTTGTTCAAAAAACAGTCTCATGTGGGAGTGAGAGGTTCAATATTACAATGGAATTTATATGAATGATGTAGGGGAATAAAACACAACTAAAGATTAACATTTAGTACATAAAATTACTATTATTCTATATTATTACAAGTCGATTATAATGTGAATAAATCAAATAAATGCAAAGGGTTTGCAAGACATTTATTCTGTGCATTTACTGACATTGTAACTATTCAAATTATATGTTGCAGTGGTGAGGTGTGTTTCACTTCATGTTGCTTTAGAATTCATCTGTTAGTGTGAAAAGAAAAGAGGGCAAAAAAGTTACAGAATATTTTGTTTTAAAAAAGAAAACCATTAAGGTTACACCTAATTACAGGCTTACATACTTCCAATTATTCAATCTATTTATAATCGTATAGCAGAACTACAAATCTTAGAAATAGAATTAGTGAATGAATAAATAAATATCATTAGTGCAATTGGCTGTGAAATTGTTAATATTGTTCATCATTTTTTATAATGATGAGTTAACTATAAATTTATCTGTAGAACCAAAGTTATACAAGTACTTATATGGAGCATGTCGTGAAAATAAGGAGCAAGGAGCAAGTCGTGAAAAAGTCAGAAACTTGTTCTTGAATTAACTATTCTGTTATTTATAAAGCTGTCTTAATATAGAATTGTGTCTAATTTTTGCAGCTGCTTTGAGTGGAATCAAGTAATGTTTGATAAAAACTGTTTATTTGCTGCTTTTTTCCAGATCCAGGCAGTCGCAAGATGTTTTACGAACTCCATCTGCGCGGCGCACACGTCGTTCTATCAGATCTGGTTATGCATTTGCACATCAAGAAGGATTTGGTCGCCTTATTACATCAGGAAAAATTATGCGAAAACTCCCACGTTCAAATGGAGGAGACTTTTTCTTCCCTTCATTTAGCAACCATGGTGGTCCTTCGAATCTCGGTGGTGTTCCGACTCACATGGAATGATCGATTGTAGTTACTTACTTGCTTGCAGGAACACGTTTCAAAAAGAGTGAATTTGTGTGGAACTGCCTAGTATACAGTTTATTTAAATGGAGTGGATTACTGTTGAGAAATAAGTGTACTAAAACTGGCCTTTCATCTATGTTTCTCTTTTGATTTGTTTTATTTATACTCGTTTCTGTAAGAGCTAATTTGAAAAAGTATCTCCTGTAAGATAAAAGAAAATACAATGGTGCGAAACAATTAAAATAACTGTTCAAAACACTATTACTTGTATTTTGTGTTGATGGATGATTATTTGTAAGTGCATATCATGTAGTGAGAAAAGAGCATGTGTGTATGCAAAAATATACCAAATAATTTTTGCAAGTTTTGTTGTCAGTGAGAAAATATTTTTCTGTATCAATTGCAGAAGGATTGTCCTTTTGCATTTTAAATGAATGTCTGCAGTATATGATATTTAGAAAGCCAATTTCTTTTTCGTATTGAAAATGTCTGAAACTTGCAAATTGCTTTCCGTATTTCCTGTGGTTGTTTTTATTGATAATTCAATTTTTAGTGGCCTTCGTGGAATTGGTGTTGCATTTACTGTGTTGGAATGTGGCAAGTGATTTCTCTCTAAACAGGAAAAAGGCTTTATCCAGTTTCTGCCTGCCGCCGCCCTGGAAATTAAGACTGTATAGTACAGTAGTAGTTCCTAACTCTCAATGTTAATGTAATACAGGAAGTAGTCAAATAAAAATGTAAGGTCACAATATTTTTTTATCTCTTGCATATTTAACTTGAGTAACCAGTATTAGCAAAAAATAATGTACAAATGTGTAAGAAACGTGCAATGAAATATTTGCTATGGCAAAGAATACATTTTTTACTAAGATTTCAGAAGAAAAAAGAAAAAAAGAATTGTTAAAGATCTGGGGCACAAAAAGCTATGCAAGTAATTGCAATGGGTTTGTGGAAAATTAGTGTTGCATATATTACAAATATTAACTTTGTTCTGTATTTTGCCAAGAATTTGAAAAAGATTGGTGACAGTGTTTCCAACACTTGTTTTGTGCTCAGAAATGCATTAGAAATAAAAGAATTCCATTACATGATACTTAGTATAAAATGTTTAGAAAATTTGAAGATGAAGTTTATGAGAAAATTGAGTATTCTTTCACAATTCATTTGTACTCCCAAGAAATGATTTGTATGTTGATAAGTGTTATTGTTATAGTGATAAATTGATCAATTGACAATCTTTCTATCTAAACAAAGAACAACTTTCTTCTTTTGAGTGTTTAATATGGATGATGTGATTAATATCATCTGACATGATATTTTTATAGGCTAGAAATGGAACTGTGTACTACCATTAATAGTCTAATGTATACTGTAAAATGCTTTATATTTTTCAACTGATTTTAAAAAAATAATAATAATAATAAAATAAATGTTGAGTCAAAGAAAAATTTATAATATTGAAGATGGATGATTAGAAATCTTTCAGATTATTTCAAAAAATGTGGAAATGAACCTTTAATAATGTTGCGAGAAAAGAGAAAAGTGTGTCGAAATGAATAATGCTCTGAAAATGTTTTAATGATAATTTTGAGAAAGGTATGTACTCATCTATATAGTTTTATATTTTTTCTGTTGACAGTATTTCATCTTACAAAAAACATTACATTGCTATTGTCTTGGTAATATTCAAATAAACTCAAATTTTCTCTCTGCCACAATTAAGTTTATGACATGTATAATTTGAAGCAGTGCAAATTTGTATACAAAATTTTGT
This sequence comes from Teleogryllus oceanicus, assembly GCA_964035755.1. NCBI lineage: Eukaryota > Metazoa > Arthropoda > Insecta > Orthoptera > Gryllidae > Teleogryllus > Teleogryllus oceanicus. The sequence goes on along the minus strand of CAXIVR010000011.1, from coordinate 41,667,408 downwards.
GATATATTGTACAGTAAATGGAACAATTGTGTATGCTACCACAATATGAAAATGGTTCTTAAATTAATTCCCTTAAGATCTTTTATGCAATAATCATGTGCAAATTCCTGTGCTTAGTTTTGGTTAATATACTCAGGCACTTTCATTTTGTACTGAAACCTTTTTAAGAGTAATTATTTGGTGTTTGTGCTTCTTCTCTGCTGTCCATTTTCTCACAGGATGGAGTTCTGTGAACTTGCCCTTTTGCTCCCAAATATGTGGATTTGCTTTATTAAAATATTTTTAAAAGTTGAATAATTAATTTGATACTCTTCATTTACAATGTGTTCAAATGTAACTTAAATATCTCAGTGTTATTAATATGGCACACTGAAGTGCTGCTTCAAATTGCTCCAAATTTTATTCTAGAATAAAATTTTGTTGATGTTGGGGAATACTTTTTAATTGTGACAGTAAATGTTGATTGTGTTCTGTTTTGAAACCTAAGCACTACTTCTTTTTTTTTCTTCTTTCTTTCTTTCTTTTTTTTCCTCCCATCATCACATCAGATGCATCACACAAGTTAAATCATGAATCTGCTAGAAATAAAAACCACGGGTTCAAAATCTCCATGGAAGTCTTGTTCACATTATTTCCATCTTTGATTTATTCAGCGACATGCAGAGAAAGGATGGGGATCTAAATTCCTTGTCTTATTAAGGATACTTTACAAATTCTATAATTATGTATTTTATAAAAACATTTCACCAAATTAATAGAAAAACATCCAGGTCTATTATATTAATTAGCAAAAAAATATTTGGAGTAATACTAAATAAGCTGCTGTTTTCTTGTTTTTGAGAACATTTTTAGAAGAAAATATTTGGCTTTTTTATTTGCCCGTTCCAAGTTTGAAAAGTTAGTGTGTTTTTCGATTTGACAGATTTAATTTTTCTGCTCAGAAAGCATTAACAAAGAAAGGAATTTCCTCTGGAGTTATGTGCATACCACGATATCTCATAGGTTGGATCTGGAAGCGAGGTCTGTTTCTGGGACCATCTTAAGTTTTCATAACATGTTGGTAAGGGGGTCTCTGAAGTTGGGTGGTTATTGTAAAGAACTTGGATACAAGAAATGTTATGTTTCAATTTTTGTTTTAAAATAATTTGAATTTTATCCTGCTGCTTATTCATTGGTCAATTATGAGGATGTAATGAAGAAATATTCTTTAACAGATGTCTTAAGTGCCTGGTGTGAATTTTCTTATATCACCAAATTACTTTTGATATCATCACCATCAAAGCTGAGTGTCTTAATATCTGTTAAACTAAGAAATCCTTGTATTAGTTATACTCAATAATGAAAACTCATACAGTTGAAAGTTAAGTTCTTTTCTTTTCTTCTCCTCTTCTTTTTTATTTGTATGTATGCGGTGCATATTGTGATTGTACTTGGGGTGATGATAAGAACTGCTGCAAAATTGAGGATTATGTGTTTTGCATTTGCAAATGCCCCATTTATTTTAAGTGTTTAGGAAATTTGAAGATCTTTTGCTTTTATAATTGATAGTGGTTAAAATGTGTAATAATTGCTGTATGTAGTATGATGCTGATAGATACTTTTATGTAGTAGTGTTTCCAGAAATTACTAGCAGCAGAAACTATATGATTGCGGAACATAGAAAATGTGATTTCTAGAAAAACGATTATGAATTGCGTTCATTTTATTGTGATTTTATGTTGCATTGTTATTTGAAATTTATTTTCTTGAAGGTAAATTCTCAGGAGTTTGAGAATTATAAAATTATTTCTGCTTTTTGTCTTCATGAAGCTGGAACACTAATAATTGTTGTTGCTCTTGTTTTTGTTTCAAAATATCATATATAATTATTGTTTTATTATGCTTATATAACAAAAATTGGTAACATTCTTGAATGTGACCTTTAAAATAAGTGTAATGTACTTAGTTTTGTCTGCCTTGTAGAATTATTGAGCAATATAAGATCATGCAAATCAGTTGTTCAGCGAAGGAGGTTTTTGATGAATATTGGCACTTACAGTAAGAGGAAAAAAATAAGTATTTGTATCTAGTTCTTGTATTGAAGTTTCATACTAATTTTTACGTTGCCAGTAAAAATCTGTGATAACATTTTTGTATCCTGTTGTGTTAAATTTTTTTAAAGACCATTCAAAGATTTCCTTTATATTTCCCATTTCATATTGTAAGCAGTTCTCACAAATGTAATGCAAATGTAGAGTTAATTTTGTAGTAAAATCAGACTGTTATCAAAAGGACATAAAACACATTCATGATTTGTAACAAGCATTGAAAACTTAATTGTGCAGTACACAAAACAGGATCCAAAAGTATTTCTTTTACATCTCCAAATTCAAATATATTACTGAAGCATGTTTGTTACACATATTTATTAAGTGCAATGAAAAGATATTTTTTTGGATAAACTTGAACACATGCAGATTGATATCAAAAAGGTGATTTCTGAAAAGAATACATTTGGACAATTTTTTTGCCTGATGATTTTGCTACTTCACTGGAGCTTCACTCCTTTTTTTTTTAGTGAAATATGCAAACTCATTACGTTTTTTGTAAATACATACCTGTGAAAGAAACAAAATTTAACAATTGCTATTGAAAATTAAATAAATTTAAAAAAATCATCAGTAGTAAGGAGACAACTGGAAAAAGTCTTTAGGGAATGTTTCAGTGATTACATTGCTTCACAAATTGGCAATTTTTATTTGGGAAACCTGTTTTTCACTTTTGGAAAATAAGAAACGAGTGTGAAATGTTCATTTCTGTACACTTTTGATGTCAATGAAGGTAAAAGTTTTCTCACCTCAAAAGAATAATTGAGGGAAATGATATTAATTAGTAACTTACAAAGTATTACTGACAGCTTGGATCTCCACACTATTTCCCCCATTGAAAAACACAAAACAAGTTTTTAAATTAAATTTACATGTACACATTTCGATTACTTTGATCAAAAATGTAAGTGAATGTAGGTTTGGATATTTTTTTTAATTCTTCAATGTGCAAGAAAGAATTTTAAAGTACCAATATTTAACTTTTCAGTTGAAATGTCAATTTTCTTTAGCCTTTTATATAAATTATTTTTCTAATTTTGTTCTATCACATATTCGTTGGTCTATTCTTAGTACAGAGAAAGTTTTGTAATGCTGTGGAAAATCAATTTCGAGATTTTAACGTACATGCATGTTTTGGGGTCCCCTGATTCTGAAAAATTGTTTGTTTTCAAAACATCCAACTGTGGGTTTCTGTGCAAACTCCCTTTTAAACTATTTGTGTGAAATATCCAGGTCGTCGGGCCCAAAAACTCAAGCTCTGTGTTTCCCGATAAACATTCATTAAATTTTGGGGGTACTATACATGAACCCCTGAAATATTTTCAGTTTTCTCAAAATTTATTCCACTTTCAAAAAATTTTGTGAAAATATAGACTGCCATATGTCAGATTTTCTCTTTTAACCCTGAGTTTTCAACAATTGCGAAAGTTTGACATTTTTTCGTACAATATTGAAGATAAGGACTTCCTTTCGATTGAAATTGGTCTCCCACAATTACTTCTTTAATACTATGTACATTTTTTAATAGAAGTTTTCTCATAATTTTGAGTTAAATATGAGCATTGTTAAAATAGTTATTTATGTAACATGTCCTCTAAATTAGTCTTAATAAGGACGATGCCGGAAATTTAGGCTAACTGCGAGGCAGAGCGACAGCGGAGCCGGACTAATAGAAGACGTGTTACATACAATGTTTTTTTTCTTCTTTTTTTCTAGTTATTCAAAGTAAACATTTAACACTTTCATGACTTAAAAATTGTCATTACTCTCGATGTTGTGAAACAAGGTTTGTTGGCACTGGGTCTCGGTAAAGTTTTAAAATAACAATCGGAAGGACCAAAAGGACAAAGCTGGAAAATGAGGAGGAAGAGGGTAAAATGACAAAATGGGGAAAAGGGGGCCAAATTTAAAGACAGTGGGCCCAAGATGGACGTCAGGAAAAGGGGAACAAACAAAAAAGGGTGGGCCCGGGGGGAAAAAATGGGAAAAAAAGGAACATATCCATAGATTTATGAGCACTGGTAAAATCTAAAACCGAGAGTAGTTAATGCAATTATACTTAGGTTTTTCTAACGTGGCAGCTGAGGGTAGTATCTCCAAGATGGAATTTTGCACGACTTTTTGAGTCAGTCTCAGTCCTGCCGCTAGAGTCGCTTGATGCGGTTGCGATCTTGGGACATCTTGCGCCAGGACCAAGAAAGACGCAAAAAAGTCTTTAACCCATTTTGGGAAGATATTTAAAAAACCCTTAAACAATTTTTTAAATATTGGCTTTTTGGCTTGAGTCCCCGGGTTTGAAAACGAGCGACTTAGGAACGGGGTTTTCCTTTGTCAACAATAAAAGCAAAAATTAAAAAGGGGAATTCCCGGCTTTTTTTTGTATAATAGCATTATAATTTTTTAAGAGAATAAACTAATATTGAGAAACAACTTCCTTGTGACGTCGCGGGTGTTTGACATCTGTACGAAAAAACGGTAGTTCCATTTACCGCTACCACCCCAAGATTAGATTTTGTCCCCTCGAACAAAAAAGGCCCCTTTTCGATCTTCTGCTCGGGCGGTTAATTTTCCAATCACTTTTTTTGCATTTTACGCATGCGCAGACATGCGATAGTGCCCCCCCATGGCGTACCAGGGTTAAAAATGGGTTTGAGTCAGGGGCCCAGGCCAATTGCGCCCCCCTGCCAATACATCAAACCGGGGGGGAATATTTGGGTACTAATTTTTTTTCCCCCAAAAATTAAATTTATTACTCCCCCCGTTTCTGAAATAAAAGGTGGTTTTTCTAGGTGACAGTCAAGCCAACAACCCAAATTAAAAAAAATGAGCACAAACGACCCAAAAATTAATACGAATTTTTTAAGCACATTTATTCTAATTTATTACTCTAAAATAAAATCATTACTCATGCGGTTTAAAAAAAAATTTTCAAACAAGTTAGCTATAAACCCCGCACAATTTTTTGTGTATATTACTGAAATCCCAAGACCTCAAACACTAAAAAAAAAAATTAAAAAAATACACATAAAATTAATTTTACACACCCCCTTTCCCTAAATTTTTTAACGAAAAAAATTTTGAATTAAAGCTTAAAGAAATATTGAAAAAACTAAATCGTAATGGTCAAAACTAAAGGAGTTCAAATTAAAAAAATAAAAGAGAACTAACAAGCCCCAACCCTTTAAAACCCCGACTCGACTTTTTGGGCAAATCCCCCATCAAACACTAAACGAAATTTATTACTCATGTTTTTTGAAAAAAAAAATTTAAAAAATCGACATACATACGCAATAACCATTTTTCTGATAATTTAAGTAAAAATAACCCCCAAAGTAAATGAAACCCCCCTGTACAAAAGTAGACATTATGTTTGTTTTTTTTAATGAAAATTTGAACGTGGAAACGCATTTCTAAATATTGTATAAACTCAAACGTAAGGGTTAAAATATGCAAAAAATTCAAATTAAAAAATGAGAAAACCCCGAGCACAATCGCATTAAACCAAACACATCATTTAACAGACGTATCACCCCTTTTAAAAACCAATTAGAAATTTATTACCCCGGGTTGTTAACGAAATAAAAAATTTTTAAAAATCGATATACATACGCAATAACCATTATTCATAAAATAATTTTAGAGTATAGTAACCCCTGTAAATAAACCTATCCTGTAAAAAATTAGTCATTTGTTCTGAAACCCTAGTAGTAAATTATAAAACGTTAAAAAATATTTCTTCAATCGTTTTCCGTTCTTAATTTTCTACTGGGGTTAAATAACGAAAATAATGTCTCTTTTTTTAAGGTTGGTTTCGTTTTTGGGTTAACCTCTCTAAAAATAAATAATTTTTTCCCTAAAAACGATATTCTTGGATTTTTATTGCTAATACTTTGACCATGGATGAATACTGGCGTTAATTTATGCTATGAGCGCCTATAGGGGCTGCTTTACAGCATGTTCAGACATTTGCAGTGTTTCCAACTTACAAATTAAAATTTTCCTTAGAAACCAATATATTCACTTCATTCGTACCAGTTAAAGTCAAATAACAGAAAATTGGGACTTGGTAGAAGATTTTCACATACATATCTGGTTTCAGTACGTAAAATGCAACAAAGAACAATAATTTGCATTAATGTTACTGAGCCCCTGTTGACCTGTGTTATCTGAATTTCTCGATTGACGACGAACAAAATAGTAAAATAATGGGAAAATAATGATAAAATAACGAATACTTTCAAGATGCAGTATTTAAAGAAATACTTCATATCTGTATGTATTCAAATCTGTATTGATTACTTGTAACAATGTGATGATGGTTTTGGTGTCTGATTGCATTTAAAATTCCCGCTATTATTATGACACTAACTGGTTCATGAAACTCATTGGCTAAAGTTGGATAGGCTGCGCAGGCACCCCCATATCATTGCATCAGGCTTCCCCATTCCAAACCCAAAGAATGACTTCGATTTATTTGTAGTGGCGCTTGACGTAAATTAACTGATATGGTGTAATTCAATCAGGACCTTGAATATCACGGTGACGTCATTGTGATGACGTTTAATCTCCCGATTGGATAACATCGTGAACAACTGATTTCGTAAAAAGCCCACTAGGGGTATTCTTGGTTTTTTCGTAACGTGGCAAGAAAACTTGCCCTTTTTGCATCTTTCTCGATCTCCGCCCAGATTCGCATTTTCGCGACCGTATCAAGCAGTGCCAACGGTGCCCCCGGGTTTCAAGGGAATCTAAGGGCCCGGCTAAATTTGGCGGCGGCCTTTTAATCCTTTCTTAAACAAGTCCCCACGCCCCGTTAAAAAAAATATAAATCAAAAATTTTAAAACCCAAAAACCCCCTTTTTTCCCCATGCCCAAAATCCCCAATGGTCCTCATTGCGTACTCGGGGGTTTTAAAACTCAACCGGGGGTTTTGGATTTTGGGGAGAATTTTTCGTGTTTTTAAACCTTTGGCAAATTTTTTAAAAAATTTTTTCTCTTTTTTTTAAAAGTTTATACAGTGCCTGAAAAAGGGCCCGTTTGTTTTGTTATACTAAAGTGAATGTTTTGAATAGTCGATCTGAAGATATTCCGAGAATTAATAAATGCCTAAAACAAATAAATCGTAGAAGTTTCATGAACTACTCCCAAAATTGGTTGTGTGTGAAGGTTAGTACTTGCTCACCGCTTCATGGTGTTAATCTTTCAACTTAATTTTTGCCTCTGTTGCAATTCCACCTTCAGAATATAATATTCTTAGCCCGCCCATAAAGGGAAAGTAAAGACCCCTAAAAATGCAGCATTTTGTCAAAAGTGGTTGATATGTAATAAAAAACAAAAAAAAATTTTTTGTATTTTTGAAAAAAAAGTAAATACTTTCTTTTTTAAAACAACATTGTTATTTGTTCACAAAAATTGTCCAAAATGAAAAAAAACCCAAATAAACAACTGTTCTTTTGCTTTGTATAATATTTTAGTGTTCTAATCCCAGTTAGACATCAACTCTTTAAAGGAATGGAAAAGATTCTCTCTGTAAAATTTGGAGCTTATTTAATACCATTCTTCTTTCACCCCTCAATTTAGCACCGCTTTTGATTTTGCTTTTTTTAACCAGCTTGTCTTTTTAAAAATTTAAACAGTATGGGTTTAAATTGGGATATTTAGATGGCAGTTATTTAGGTATATTTTATATCAACCATGTCATGTTGAACTTAGTCTTTGCGTTCATTACCCAGCTAAAATCTGTAAATGGCCAGCTTGCCCATTTTCAGGGTACTCCACCTTACATTAATCTTTAGTATATAAAATTGACATTTATGTTTTATATTCCATCAAGAAAGTTTATCAAACCCACACCCTTGATTGAAATAGAATCCCATATCATAATTGATCCACCAACATTT